>CM073131.1:2304324-2414324 GCA_037039145.1 Fundulus diaphanus
ACTACTACTACTGATACCAATACTACTACTGAAACTACTGCTACTACTAATACTACCACTACTACTATTTATAGTACTACTACTAATACTAACTTTCAAATATCCTTCAACTATCTTCAACTTCTTCAGTTTTTTCATAACATTCTTCGATCCTTCAGCTGTTTTTCATTACTACTGATAGTACTACTGCTACTACTAATACTGCTACTACTAATACTACTACTACTACTTATACTACTACTACTACTACTAACTTTCAAATATCCTTCAACTATCTTCAACTTCTTCAGTTTTTTCATAACATTCTTTAAATCCTTCAGCTGTTTTTCATTACTACTGATAGTACTACTGATACTACTACTACTACTACTACTGATACTACTGCTACTACTAATACTGATACTTTAACTACTACTACTTATAGTACTACTACTAATACTAACTTTCAAATGTCCTTCAACTAACTTCAACTAGTTCAGTTTTTTCATACCATTTTTCTAATCCTTCAGCTGTTTTTCATGTTAAAATTGGTTCTTTTATTTCATTTCAGCTAGTTTTTCACTTCTGCAGGAATCTTCTGCATCTTCTGCTCAAATCATTCTGCAGTAAAGCATTCTCACTGCTGTTTCGCAGGAACAGCCTTAAACTTTTTGTGAGTTTTTTGCTCTCATTGAAAATGAATGGAGAATCCTTCAAATTCTTCAAAATTTTCAGCTTTTTGACAGCTTACTGCTTCAGCCTACTTTCAGCTAGAAACACCATTCAACTTTTAAAATGTTCAAATAACCTTCAGCTATCTTCAGCTACTTCAGCTTTTTCATATCTTTCACCATTTTCATATAGTACCTCCTTAAAATAATTTTGGCTTTTCAAAAAATTCAGAAAAATGAATGCGTTGCTATGGTTGCTAGGGAGTTCATTTAGAGTGGCCACTCTAACGATTCTATAGATTTTCCTTCTCTGAACAACTTCTTCCCACTCACTCAATTTTCACTCTATTCACATAAATTATACATCAAAACGTAGGAATTTTTGTCTGGATTCTGGAAATGTAATCCTCATTGATGTAGCATTTATAGATTTTTCGCAAATCACCCCAGAGCACCACGAAGCCGGAAAACTCTCCATTGATTTTCTATGGAGGTGTGGTGAAAAATCACACCTGACATTCCCAAGCGACACATGTTTTCGCATCGTCGCTACTCCTAAACCATTTGATGTACAGGCATGAGACTTTCACACATTCATTTCCAGACCCTTCTGGCGCTCACATAAAAGGAATTTTGTCGATAACTGTTACGGTTTTGCCGCAGGAACAATTTGTTCGGGAGTAGCGTTTTGGAAAAATGCTAAAACAGGATCAAACTTCCCGATACTACTACTACTAATAATACTACTACTACTATTACTACTACTGCTGATACAACTACTACTACTACTGCTACTACTACTACTACTACTACTACTGATACTACTACTACTGCTTATAGTACTACTACTACTGATACAACTACTAATACTAATACTACTCATGATACTACTACTACTACTACTACAAATTCCTTCAAATTCTTCATTTTTTTCAAATTCTTCAAATTCTTTAAAAACTGATACTCCTGATACTACTACTGATACTACTACTACTACTAATGATACTACTGGTGCTACTACTACTACTACTGATACTACAACTACTACTACTGATAGTACTACTACTAATACTAACTTTCAAATATCCTTCAACTATCTTCAACTTCTTCAGTTTTTTCATAACATTCTTCTAATCCTTCAGCTGTTTTTCATTACTACTGATAGTACTACTGATACTACTACTACTACAACTACTGATACTAATACTACTACTGATACTACTGCTACTACTAATACTGATACTACAACTACTGCTACTGATAGTACTACTACTAATACTAACTTTCAAATATCCTTCAACTATCTTCAACTAGTTCAGTATTTTCATAATATTCTTCTAATCCTTCAGCTGTTTTCAATACTACTGATAGTACTACTGATAGTACTACTACTACTACAACTACTGATACTAATACTACTACTGATACTACTGCTACTACTAATACTGATACTACAACTATTGCTACTGTTAGTACTACTACTAATACTAACTTTCAAATGTCCTTCAACTAACTTCAACTAGTTCATTTTTTTCATACCATTTTTCTAATCCTTCAGCTGTTTTTCATTACTACTGATAGTACTACTGATACTACTACTACTGATACTAATACTACTACTGATACTACTGCTACTACTAATACTGATACAACTACTGCTACTGATAGTACTACTAATACTAACTTTCAAATATCCTTCAACTATCTTCAACTAGTTCAGTTTTTTCATAACATTCTTCTAATCCTTCAGCTGTTTTTCATGTTAAAATTGTTTTTTTTTTATTTAATTTCAGCTATTTTTTTTTCTCTTCTTCAAAGATCTTATGCATCTTTTCCTCAATCATTCTGCAGGAAAGCATTCTCACTGCTGTTTCGCAGGAACAGCTTTTTCTAGTTATTATTATTATTCCGTACGTTTTTGTGCGTCTAACTACTCCTGCATACTTCAACCGATTTCAGCGATTTTCGTACCAAAACGTTCGGCTCGTTCTCGACATCACTGCTATATCTCAGGGTTATGGTACCTTTTATACTTTTTGTGTGTTTTTTCCCCATTGAAATGAATGCAAATTCCTTCAAATTCTTCAAATTTTTCATATTCCTTCAAATTCTTGTAATCGTTCTTATTGTTCAAATTGTTCAAATCTTTCAAATTTTTCAATTTTTTTCAAATTTTTCAATTTTTTTCAAATTTTTCAAATTTTTTCAAATTTTCAAATACTTCAAATACTTCAAATTCTTCAAATTTTTCAAATTCTTCTAATTCCTTCTAGTTCTTCTGATACAACTGATATTAATACTACTACTACTACTAATGATACTACTGCTGCTACTGCTACTACTATTGATGCTACTGCTGATACTACAACAACTACTACTAATACTACTACTATTACTACTACTAATACAACTACTACTAGTAGTAGTACTACTGATACTACTACTACTACTACTACTACTACTACAAATTCCTTCAAATTCTTCAAATTCCTTCAAATTCTTTAAAAACTGATACTACTACTACTACTGATACTACTCCTACTACTACTGATACTTCTACTACTACTACTGATACTACTACTACTACTACTACTGATACTACTACTACTACTACTACTACTAATGATACTACTGCTGCTACTACTATTATTACTACTACTAATACAACTACTACTACTAGTAGTACTACTGATAGTACTACTACTACTACTACTACTACAAATTCTTTAAAAACTGATACTACTACTACTGATACTACTACTACTACTACTACTACTGATACTACTACTATTACTACTACTAACCCCTCGCAGAGTTAGAGCAGCATATTTTTCATCATTAATTGAAGAGAATAAAAATAATCCTAGATTTCTCTTTAGTACAGTTGCCAAACTTACTCAGAGCTGCAGCTCTGTTGATCCATCCATTCCCTTAGCTCTTAGCAGTAATGATTTTATGGGATTCTTCATAAATAAAACTGATGCCATTAAAAATAAAATAATTGGCATCCTCCCAAAAATTATTACCTCATCCCCAGTAAGTAAGGCAGCATTGGAGGAATCTTTAGAACCTGCACAGTGTTTGAACTGTTTAGAAGCAGTAGAGCTTTCCGAGCTATCTAAAATCTTAGCTTCATCTAAACCTTCTACCTGTATGTTAGACCCAATTCCAACCAAGTTGTTTAAGGAGGTATTCCCTTTGATCAGTGGTCCTATTTTAGACATGATTAATCTATCCTTAGTAAATGGATATGTACCACAGGATTTTAAAGTAGCTGTTATTAAACCTTTACTTAAGAAACCTTCTCTTGATCAAGATGAGCTAGTAAACTACAGACCTATATCTAATCTTCTTTTCTTATCTAAAATTCTTGAGAAAGTAGTTGCTAATCAACTTTGTGAACATTTACAAAGCAATGACCTACTTGAGGAGTTTCAGTCAGGCTTCAGAGCTCATCATAGCACTGAAACAGCTCTGGTGAAGGTCACTAATGATATTCTCATGGCCTCAGATAATGGACTTGTGTCTGTACTTGTCCTGTTAGATCTCAGTGCTGCATTTGATACAGGTGATCACAATATTCTCCTACAAAGACTTGAACATACTGTAGGGATTAAGGGGAAAGCATTAGGCTGGTTTAAATCTTATCTGTCGGACAGATTCCAGTTTGTTCATGTTAATAATAAATCTTCCTCAAACTCTAGGGTCACATGTGGAGTACCACAGGGTTCAGTCCTTGGACCAATTCTCTTTACTATATATATGCTTCCGATCGGAAAAATTATCAGACAGCATGGGATTAATTTCCACTGTTATGCTGATGACACTCAGCTATATTTATCCATAAATCCTGATGAATCCAATCAATTACTTCGACTGCAGTCATGTCTTGATGACATCAAAAGCTGGATGACTTTAAATTTCCTGCATCTAAATTCTGACAAGACAGAAGTTGTAATCTTTGGGCCAGGGTCCTCAAAAAATAAACTTCTTAACCAATAACTTAATCTGGATGGCATTAACTTGGCCTCTGGTAATAAAGTAAAAAACCTTGGTGTTATTTTTGACCAAGACATGTCATTTAAATCCCATATTAAACAGGTTTCCAGAGTTTTCTTTTTTCACCTCCGGAATATCGCCAAAATTAGAAACATTCTGTCCAGGAGTGATACTGAAAAACTAGTCCATGCATTTGTTACTTAAAGGTTGGACTATTGTAATTCTTTACTATCAGGAAGTCCACAAAATGCAGTTCAAAGCCTTCAGCTGATCCAAAATGCTGCAGCAAGAGTTCTGATGAAAATCAACAAGCGGGATCATATTTCTCCAATTTTAGCTTCCCTTCATTGGCTTCCTGTTAAATCAAGAATAGAATTTAGAACTTCTAACGTATAAAGCCCTTAATAATCAAGCTCCATCATATATCAGAGCTCTGATTACCCCGTATGTTCCTAACAGAGCACTTCGCTCTCAGACTGCAGGTCTGCTGGTGGTTCCTAGAGTCTCTAAAAGTAGAATGGGAGGCAGATCCTTTAGCTATCAGGCTCCTCTCCTGTGGAACCAACTCCCAGTTTTGGTCCGTGAAGCAGACACCCTGTCTACTTTTAAGACTAATCTTAAAACCTTCCTTTTTGACAAAGCTTATAACTAGAGTGGCTCATGTTACTCTGAGCTACCTTTATAGTTTTACTGCTATAGGCTTAGGCTACTGGAGGACATCAGGATCTAATTTTCTCACTCTATAGAGTTCTACTGTTCTTCAATTATGCATTACGTGTTGTCATTTCTGCTTTAACTTTCTGTTCTCTCTCTTTTATCTTCATAGTAGGTACACCTGGTCTGGCGTTCTGTTAAATGTGACATCATCCAAAGAAGACGGCTCACCCGCTATTACCATCTAATGTAGAACAGATTACTGGATCAATGTGTGCTTCTGTGCTTTTTTGTCTCTCTTGTTGTGTCTCTGCTCTGTCTTCTGTAACCCCCAGTCGGTCGAGGCAGGTGACCGTTCATACTGAGCCCGGTTCTGCAGGAGGTTTTCCTTCCCGTTAATGGGGAGTTTTTCTTCCCACTGTTGCTTCATGCTTGCTCAGTATGAGGGATTGCAGCAAAGCCATGTACAATGCAGACGACTCTCCCTGTGGCTCTACGCTTCTCCAGGAGTGAATGCTGCTTGTCGGGACTTTGATGCAATCAACTGGTTTCCTTAAATAGGAACATTTTTGACCAATCTGTATAATATGATTGAACTTAACTTTGCAAAGTGCCTTGAGATGACATGTTTCATGAATTGGCGCTATATAAATAAAATTGAATTGAATACTAATACAACTACTACTACTAGTACTACTGATACTACTACTACTACTACTACTACAAATTCCTTCAAATTCTTCAAATTCTTTATAAACTGATACTACTACTACTACTACTGATACCACTACTACTACTACTACTACTGATACTACTACTACTACTACTACTACTTCTGATACTACTACTACTACAAATTACTTCAAATATTTCAAATTTTTCAAATTCTTCAATGTTTTTCAGCTATTTGTTTTCTTCTGCATGGATCTTCTGCATCTTCTCCTCAAATCATTCTGCAGATTAGCATTCTCACTCGCTGTTACGTAGGAACAGCTTTTTCTAATACTACTACTACTACTACTACTGATACTACTACTACTAATACTACTACTACTACTAATACTACTACGAATACTACTACTGATACTACTACTTCTACGCTCTCCATTTATTTTCTATGGAGGTGTGGTGAAAAATCACACTTGACATTCCCAAGTGACACATGTTTTCGCATTGTCGCTACTCCTAAACCGTTTGATGTACAGGCATGAGACTTTCACACATTCATGTCCAGACCCTTCTGGCGCTCTCAAAACAGGAATTTTGTTGATAACTGTTACGGTTTTGCCACAGGAAAATTTTGTTCTGGAGTAGCGTTTTGGAAAAATGCTAAAACAGGATCAAACTTCCATCCCCCCAAATGAGGCACTTTTCTACATCGTCGCTAATCCTAAACCGTTTGATGTACAGGCATGACACGTTCACACAATCATGATCAGACTCTTCTGGCACTCACCAAAAAGGAATTTTCTTGATAACTGATACGGTTTTGCCGCAGGAACCATTTGTTCGGGAGTAGCGAATGTGCAAAATCCTGAAAACGCTTTGGACCTGCATCCTTCCACATGATGCACTTTTTTACATCCTCGCCATGCCTACACCGATTTTTGTACAAACATAAAAATAAGCACCGTAGTCCTCAAAAGCCTGCTGATACAGTGAAAGATACAGCTAGAGCGATTTGTTCGGGATCCTTTTTAGATCATCATGTGGAAGGATGCAGGTCCAAAGCGTTTTCAGGATTTTGCACATTCGCTACTCCCGAACAAATTGTTCCTGCGGCAAAACCGTAACAGTTATCCACAAAATTCCTTTTTCGTGAGTGCCAGCACGGTCTGGACATGAATGTGTGAAAGTCTCATGCCTGTACATCAAACGGTTAAGGAGTAGCAACGATGCGAATACATGTGTCGCTTGGGAATGTCAGGTGTGATTTTTCACCGCACCTCCATAGAAAATCAATGTAGAGTGTTTAGACTCTTTGGCGGTCTGGGGTGATTTGCTAAAAATCTATAAATCCCACACCAATGATGGTTACATTTTGTGAATCCAGACAAAAATTCCTACATTTTGATGTATAATTTATGTGCATAGAGTGAAAATTGACCGAGTGAGAAGAAGTTGTTCAGAGAAATTAGAAGTTATTAAAAACGCTAGAGCTCTAGCTGAGCTCCTTAGCAACCATAGTAATGCGTGTATTTTCATAAAAATCACAAAAATGCTAAATGATTTTTAAAGAAGGATTATTTAAAAATTGTAAAAGATATGAAAAAGCTGAAGTAGCTGATGATAACTGAAGGTTATTTGAACATTTTAAAAGTTGAATGGCGTTTCTAGCTGAAAGTAGGCTGAAGCATTTCAATGAGAGCAAAAAACTCACAAAAAGTTACATATTTTAAATATTATAAAAGTTATAATTACCAAAAGACATAGCAGTAATGTCGTGAACGAGCTGAACGTTTTGATACAAAAATTGTTTAAATCGGTTTAAGTATGCAGGAGTAGTTAGATGCCGAAAAACGTACGGAATAATAATCAAGACCTGCAGGAACACAATAAGTGAGAATGCTGAATAGCATTCTCACTTATTGTGACTAGAAAAAGCTGTTCCTGCGAAACAGCAGTGAGAATGCTTTCCTGCAGAATGATTGAGGAAAAGATGCAGAAGATCTTTGAAGAAGATAAAAAAAACTAGCTGAAATGAAATAAAAGAAGCAATTTTAACATGAAAAACACCTGAACGATTAGAAAAATTTTATGAAAGAGCTGAACTAGTTGAAGATAGTTGAAGTATATTTGAAAGTTAGTATTAGTAGTAGTAGTTGTAGTAGTAGTAGTATCAGTAGTAGTAGTACTATCAGTAGTAGTATCAAAAGTAGTAGTAGTAGTAGTAGTAGTAGTATCAGGAGTAGTAGTAGCAGTAGTAGTATCTGTTAGGAAAATGTGAATGTAATCATTTTATTTCTATCAAGTTACAGGTATTTGGTTTGTTTAAGAATTTGCTTTCAGGAAGGTTTTGTTGTATTTACCCTTAGGCAGGAATAACAAATGGTTCTCTCAGATAAGGAATGTCTCCCTTATCCGGCTGAGCATGAAGCCGGTGAGAAATCACCATCTGCAATTCCAATTGTTTCCTTCTTTGGTTTTAACCGTTTTTAACCCCCATGCTGTAAATTCCTGAAACCTCCTGACCCCTTCCTCCTGACCCAATCCTCCTGACCCCCTCTTTGATGTGTGATAATAAAGTTAGAAGGACAGAGATGATCCGACACAGACTAAACTTTCAGGGAGTACAGTTCTCCATTTGGGTTCATCCTCTGTCCTTTTGTATAGAAATGTCTAAAACTTGTGTTGTGTGGTTTTCGTTCTAGGATAAAGGGGGTTATCTTTAATAACCCTAACAGCCTGGTGCCATGACACGGATCCTAAAATATCGTCTCGTTGACGGGAGGAGCGGACACGCTGAAATCCACCGGTGGTCTGAGTCAAGGACCTGTCTAAATTTCCTCCCTGGGCCAGCGTCGTAGGTTAACTCCTTTCGCCAACGAGGGATTGACGGGATCCGACCAGGAGAAAAACACACCACAGCAAGTAAGTTTTAAACGACCGGTTAAAGTCCGTCGTTCAGGGTTTCGGGTGATTAATAATAATAATAATAATAAATTTTATTTGTAATGCACTTTACATTTAAGAAAAATCTCAAAGTGCTACAGGTGAAATCATCATAGAAGGGTAAAATCAAAATTTAAAACTAAGCATCGCTTTAAAACACTTATGAATAAAATCAATAGCATAATTGTAAAATGTTAAAAGTCATACGTCCTGCTAAAAAGAAATGTTTTTAATCCCTTTTTAAAAGTCTGAATAGTCTGTGGTTCCCTCAGATGATCAGGTAGGGCCGAGGAGCGGACCTTAAAAGTTCCCCGAACAGGTGTGCAAGCGGTTTTAGTCCCTTGTAACGGGTGATTAAAAAAAAATCCCAGAAAAGTTAAATCGAGAGGTTTGAGTCCCTCGAAGCAATACGACCGGTTTTCAGTCCGTCGTAGAATTAATTAAAGGTAGCTAAAAAAAAAACTCAGGTTAAAGTCCTCAACGGTAGCTTAAAAGAAAAGGAAAAAAACAAAACAGGATTAAGGTCCTGGAAGGTAGATAAACACAACGCAAAAGTAATTAGGATGGGTTCAGGACAAAGTAGAAAGAGAAATCCCAGAGGGGATGAAAAGTTTGTGTATCCAAGTAAATTTTAAATATTATTACAATAAATATTATTATATATATTTCTTAATATTAAAAATACTTGGAGAAGTGGAAGGAAAAGTATAAAATAGATGGTGTGCTGAAAGTGAATCAATGGGAAAATGTTGTGTACCGGCTAAAATATGCGCTAGGGTATGTGTGTGTATGTCTATGTGTATGAATGTGTGTAAGTATATAAATATATATATATAAGAGCTCGAAATAGCGCGGTGTTGGTTAATACCGGCGCGAGGTAGAGAGGAGGTTATTATGAAAAATAGAATAAATAGAATTAATGTTATGTTTATGTATCCGTCCAAAAGATAATGAAAAACAGAGGGAGACAGCCTCAACCAGCAGGAGGGGGTGGGGTTGCCAATGGGACAGCGACTGCAGCGCTGGTCCATTGGTCAGCCGTCCTTCAGCTCCTGTTTGGTCTCACAATATTAGGCTTTAAAGAACCCGCCAGAACAGTGAATTCAGTCACGCAAACTATGGTAGCAACTGAAGAAGGCACACCACCACTGTATAATCCCTTAAATCCCCCCAGGGATATTTCAGATCTGTATGCAGACCTGGATGGGCTGAGTAAATCAGATAATTCGTTATCTACAGACCGTCCAAAGGATTGTATCCTATGGTGCAGGTTGCCAATCCTAATATAGGAACTCAACAGCCTTAAACAATCCCAGTTTTACGTCCCTGGTCGTTAGAGGAAGCTAGAAAGACTGTAGAAGGTATAATTTCTCCGCAGGAAGATCCAGAATTATGGATCCAAGACATGGAGGGAATTTATAACGCACATGGTTTAAATGGACATGAGTTCGGACAAGCCTTACAGTCGTCAGTGGGAAAACATTGGAAAAAGAATAATAAGGGCGAATTATACAGGCAGAACCCCTCAAGGCGGAATATTTGAACATCAAGCGTAAGTGAACGAACAGAGACAGAAGTGGACAACTGTAGGGAGCAGTTTTTCGCAGGAGGGCGGATAATTGGAAATTTGGGATCCATTAAACAATAAAAAATATGTTAATGGGAGGTTTCCAGCCGCATATCTCCGCATGGGTTAAAAAACACTTAGTTACACTGGCAACGTCTAATGTAACCACAATTATGGAATATGCGTGTCATGCCGAAAAAAACGTTAAAAAGGGAAGTGGTGTGTCTGGAGGGGGGACACAAATTTTCTGGGCAGATCCGTGTGACCCAGAAGAAATATTTGCTTTCCAAGCCACCGGACCCCTCGAGGGTGTCGAGGAGGTTTCCGAGTAGGCAGGGGCGGTCCTAGCGACCGAGGGGGCTTTCAGCCCAAATCAGTAAAAACAGATGGGGGGTGCTGGAATTGTGGGTCACCCAACCATTGGTCCAGGGAATGTCCCAATCAGACACAGGCACCTCATCTGCGGGGACGGGGAAGAGGCCGCAGGGGCGGTTCTTCATGTGAGTTGTGACTAGGGGCTAGAGCAAATGGGGATCCAGAGCCTTTAAAACAGTAGATGTGTATGGAGCATGGGAGCTTTTAAATGCATTAAAAGAAAAACCATACATAGTGCTTACAATTAATGGACAGCCAATTACTCTTTTATGCGATTCATGAGCCTATAAAACATGTATAAAAGATAATCTAGGGGTAAAGGCATCTAAAATGTCCATTTTTGTAAAATCAACAAATGGTCAAACATCCCAAGAATGGATGTCAAAAGCATTAGAAATAAAAGACCCTCAAACAGGAAAAAAGGTTGCATGCTCCTGTAGTAATGTCACCAACTTGCCCCATTAATCTGCTAGGACGGGACTTAATGGAAAAATTAGGCATTGCAGTTTTCCCAACACAGGATGGAATGAAAGCTGTCCGTGTAGAACATGTAATGGCGTTGTAACAAAATCCTCCTGTGTTTTATGCACTATGCTTACCGTCTCTGCTCCAAATAAAAGAGAAAAGCAAAGTTATGCATAATGCTAGAAGCACATTGTCAAATCCAGAGGATGAAACTTGGTTAGCTGATCTACACACCACTATGAATGTGTGCTTAACTTCAGATGAAAAGTTTGAAAAACAGTTCCTGAAACAGGAAACTACAAGTGTGGCTACACAAAATATGTACACAGATGGGAATTTGCAGCAGTTACTGTTATGTTTTCTACACAGATGAAAAAATTGTATGGCTTACCATGGGAACCTTTTTTGTCATTGTTTAAGACCAGTAAAGAGCAGTGGAGAGATAAAGGCCCGCGTTTAAAAGCTGCAGAAAGACCGTCTGATTTTCAGCTGTGTCCACACAAAACAGGCTGGCTCTACAGCCCTAGCACAGAACTATGGAAGCAGCCTTACAAAGTTCTGTTCGGTGCAGAACCCCGTGTCCAAGATTTAGCATGAGACAAAATAATCCAGCATTCTTTGCTATCAGAATCCGATGAAAATGATTTAAAAAATATCCCAAATGCTTTGTGGTCCACAGGGCCAACTGATGTAGGACTATTGACAACTGTAGAACCAGTTAAAATAGTTCCTAAATTAAAGTACAGGCCGCGGATAAAACAGTACGGGCTAAAATATGAAGAACAGGAGGGTATGATGGCAGTTATAAAAATTTCATTGGATGCAGGAATAATTAGACCATGTCTAGATTCCCAGTTTTGGTTATACGTACACACGCCTGCCGCAGGGATTTGTAGACCGTTCAACAATTTTCATCCAGGCTATTTTAACTTGCTTAAAGAGCTTTAATCCAAAGCATGGAAATAAAGTATTAATGTACATAGGTGGCCTTCTAATTGCATTTAAAAACGCTGCTACATCATTTTGGCTAAAATGCGAAACAAAGTTAGCAAAGATAAAATACAGTGGGTGCAGAAATGAGTCTGTTACAGGCCATGTTATCTCAGAAGAAGGTAAAAAGATACAGGAAGTGAAGAACTGCTATAGTAAGTGAGCCTAAAAAACAAGTGATGTCTTTTTTAGGATTGTGTAATTATTGAAGAGTTTGGATTCCACATTATGCAGAGAAAACTCAGCTTCTCTTAAATCTTATTCATGACACGCCGATGGCCATGTCAGACACAATCCAGTGGACCTCAGAAGCAGAGCAGCAATTCACAGAGCTAAAAGCAAAGCTTATCTCAGCAACTGTCTTAGCTCTAGTTTTACGACTTCTGTGTTGTTACAGCCCCATGGTGATAAGCTCAAACCTGTAGCAGCAGCACTACCCCCATGTCATGTTTGTGCAACTACCATGGCTGTAGAAAGTTCAGCTGAAGTGGTCTGGTTTCATTCAACCACATTCTTAGACCCCCATGTAGTAGATGTACTACAATTTGGTCTTTCTGATATTTGCCTAGAGCAAAAAACAGAGCAAATCATTGATCTAGAAGTGTTGTTAATTAGAGAAACAGCGCCAACTGTAGAAAAACACATATGGGTAAAAAATGTAGCAACAATGAATCAGAAGGATTCTATAGTTTGTGACAGAGCAGTTCTCCCTAACAGCTTAGTCCAAGCAGCAGCTGTTTTGAGCCATGGGCAATTGCCATGTCTCAAAAAGGGAGGGATAACTATAATACAGCAACATATGGATTTATTTCATAGGATTTAATTCATAAAAAAAAGAATTTTGTAAAAGCTGTACGATCTGTGTTAAAAATTACCCTCATTTTAATTTTAGATCAGAACAGTGAAGGTTTCCAGAACTAAAGGAACCTTTTGAAGTGATGCATATGGATTTTAATGAACTGACACAAAATGGTCCACATTTTCTGAATCAGGTGATTCAGCAAATGGCAAGCAGGTTACAGATAACCTTAAAGAAACACCGTGCCACAAAGTGCAAGTGAACTTGTGAAAAGGACAAATGGGACATTTAAATCCAGGCTTAAAAAGTGCATGGAAGAAACAAAGAGACCATGGCCAGAGTGTCTGGACCTAGTAAAACTGTACATGAGAATAACTCCAACAAGCAGTGGTTTGACTCCGATTGAAATAATATATGGCAGACCATATAAATTACCACTGTTCACAATACAGACGCCACCTAAGGAGGAAGGAAAAACTCTAGCAGACTACATGAGAGAAATGTTGCAGTCTAAAGAGGAGTCCAATGCAAATTTACTGCCAGGAGAACCTTTGTTCCTCCTGACCCAATCCTCCTGACCCCCTCTTTGATGTGTGATAATAAAGGTAGAAGGACAGAGATGATCCGACACAGACGATCCTAAACTTTCAGGGAGTACAGTTCTCCGTTTGGGTTCATCCTCTGTCCTTTTGTATAGAAATGTCTAAAACTTGTGTTGTGTGGTTTTCGTTCTAGGATAAAAGGGGTTATCTTTAATAGCCCTAACAGTATCATTAGTAGTAGTAGTAGTAGTATCATTGGTAGAAGTAGTAGTAGTAGTAATAGTAGTAGTAGTATCAGTAGTAGTGTCAGGAGGATCAGTTTTTAAAGAATTTGAAGGAATTTGAAGAATTTGAAAAAAATTGAAGAATTTGAAGGAATTTGTCGTAGTAGTAGTAGTAGTATCAGTAGTAGTAGTATCAGTAGTAGTAGTAGTAGTAGTAGTATCAGTAGTAGTAGTATCAGTAGTAGTAGTAGTAGTAGTAGTAGTAGTAGTATAAGCAGTAGTAGTAGTAGTATCAGTAGTAGTAGTAGTCGTATCAGTAGCAGTAGTATCAGTGGAAGTAGTAGTAGTATCAGTAGTCATATCAATAGTAGTAGTAGTATCAGTGGTAGTAGTAGTAGTAGTAATATCAGTAGTACTAGTTGTAGTGTCAGCAGTAGTATCAGTAGTAGTGGTAGTAGCAGTAGTAGTAGTATCAGTAGTAGTAGTAGTAGTATCAGTAGTAGTAGTAATAGTAGTAGTAGTATCAGTAGTAGTATCAGGAGTATCAGTTTTTAAAGAATTGAATGAAGGAATTTGTAGTAGTAGTAGTAGTAGTAGTATAAGCAGTAGTAGTAGTAGTATCAGTAGTAGTAGTAGTTGTATCAGTAGTAGTATCTGTGGTAGTAGTAGTAGTATCAGTAGTAGTAGTAGTATCAGTAATAGTAGTAGCAATGGTAGTAATAGTAGTAGTAGTAGTAGCAGTAGTAGTAGCAGTAGTATCAGTAGAAGTAGTAGTATCAGTAGTAGTAGTTGTAGTATCAGTAGTAGTACCAGTAGTAGTAGTAGTAGTAGCAGTAGTAGTATCATTAGTAGTAGTAGCAGTAGTAGTAGGAGTAGAATCTGTTGTAGTAGTAGTAATATCAGTTGTATCAGAAGAATTTGAAGGAATTTGAAAAATTTGAAGAATTTGAAGTATTTGAAAAAATTAGAAGAATTTGAACCATTTCAACAATTTGAACTATTAGGAAAATTTGAAGGAATATGAAAAATTTGAAGAATTTGAAGGAATTTGCATTCATTTAAATGGGAGCAAATAACCTACAAAAAGTACAAATATTTTAAAAAGTATAAAGTTAGCAAAACCAGGTGGGTGGTGCTGTTTAGGAAGGGTGGGTCGTGTCTGGGCATCCTGCCAGGTCCTGTTGGAGTCCAACGCCCGATAGGAAAACTATGTGAAATCCAATCCAAAAATGGACAGAAAAATGCCACATGCCTGATAATTGCTGGAAATTTTAAAAATATTAAGAGGAAATGACTGCGAATTTCAGATTCCTACGTTCATCACAGCCCCTGCAGTGGGCATCAAAAGGTGCCATTCTAAGCAAAGGGAGCATGACCCTGACCTGTAGTAACCTCTGCCCAGTAGAGTTCTGTTTTCATGGAAACTCACTCACGCCTGCTGGTGTCCCTCTACTGAAGGCACAGACTTATGGTCAGAAGACCTCTAATTGGAATAAAATGGTATGACTTTGCCTCGAACAACTCTGGATTTTCCGTCAACCGTAAGGGCTAGAGACGTAATTTTTTCTGCGTTTATTTCGGAACGGATAGGGGAACAAGGTAAACTATCGGTTTTTGCTTGAAATATTTTATTGTAGGCGCAAGAAATCATGATATAAAGGGGAATATTGACAAAAATGCTCTAAAAAGGGTCCCGAACAAATCACTCTAGCTGAAAAAGTATAGGAGATATCAAAATAATTCTTTCAGCGTGAGTATCTGCAGGCTTTTGAGGACTATGTTGCTTATTTTTATGTTTGTACAAAAATCGGTGTAGGCATGGCGACGATGTAAAAAAGTGCATCATTTAGAAGGATGCAGGTCCAAAGCTTTTTCAGGATTTTGCACATTTGCTACTCCCGAACAAATTGTTCCTGCGGCAAAACCGTATCAGTTATCGAGAAAATGCCTTTTTTGTGAGTGCCAGAAGAGTCTGATCATGATTGTGTGAAAGTCTCATGCCTGTACGTCAAACGGTTTAGGAGTAGCGACGATGTAGAAAAGTGCCTCATTTGGGGGGATGGAAGTTTGATCCTGTTTTAGCATTTTTCCAAAACGCTACTCCCGAACAAATTGTTCCTGCGGCAAAACCGTAACATTTATCGACAAAATTCCTTTTTTGTGAGTGCCACAATGGTCTGGACATGAATGTGTGAAAGTGTCATGCCTGTACATCAAACGGTTTAGGAGTAGCGACGATGTGAAAACATGTGTCGCTTGGGAATGTCAGGTGTGATTTTTCACCACACCTCCATAGAAAATCAATGGAGAGCTTTTAGGCTTCATGGTGCTCTGGGGTGATTTACGAAAAATCTATAAATCCCACACCAATGTTGGTTACATTTCCAGAATCCAGACAAAAATTCCTACGTTTTGATGTAAAATTTATGTGAATAGAGTGAAAATTGAGCGAGTGAGAAGAAGTTGTTCAGAGAAGGAAAATCTATAGGAACGCCAGAGTGGCCACTCTAAATGAACTCCCTAGCAACCATAGCAACGCATTCATTTTTCTGAATTTTATGAAAATGCAAAATTATTTTTAGGAGGTACTATATGAAAATGGTGAAAGATATGAAAAAGCCGAAGTAGCTGAAGATTATTTGAACATTTTAAAAGTTGAATGGCGTTTCTAGCTGAAAGTAGGCTGAAGCAGTGAGCTGTCAAAAAGCTGAAAAATTTGAAGGATTCTACATTCAATTTCAACGAGAGCAAAAAACTCACAAAAAGTTAAATATTTTAAATATCATAAAGGTTATAATTACCAAAAGACATAGCAGTAATGTCGTGAACGAGCTGAACATTTTGATACGAAAATTGTTTAAATCGGTTTAAGTATGCAGGAGTAGTTAGATGCCGAAAAACGTACGGAATAATAATCAAGACCTGAAGGAACTTAATAAGTGAGAATGCTGTATAGCATTCTCACATGATAAAGAAAAACAGGAAAACAATAAGTTAGAATGCTGTATAGTATTCTCACTGATAATAATAAGCATTCTCACTGATAATAATAATAACTAGAAAAAGCTGTTCCTGCATAACAGCGAGTGAGAATGCTAATCTGCAGAAGGGTTTGAGGAGAAGATGCAGAAGATCCATGCAGAAGAGAAAGAATAGCTGAAAAACATTGAAGAATTTGAAAAATTTGAAGAATTTGAAGTAATTTGTAGTAGTAGTAGTATCAGTAGTAGTAGTAGTAGTAGTAGTAGTAGTATCAGTGGTAGTAGTATCAGTTTTTAAAGAATTTGAAGGAATTTGTAGTAGTAGTAATAGTATCAGTAGTACTAGTAGTAGTAGTTGTATTAGTAGTAGTAATAGTAGTAGTATCAGTAGTAGTAGTAGTATCAGTTTTTAAAGAATTTGAAGGAATTTGTAGTAGTAGTATCAGTAGTAGTAGTTGTAGTATAAGTAGTAGTATCAGTAGTAGTAATAGTAGTTGTATCAGTAGTAGTAGTAGTATCAGTAGTGCTAGTAGTAGTAGTTGTATTAGCAGACAGCTCTTTACCTGTGGTGAGCATCATTAACACACCTGCAGATACTGGATGTCGGTGACATGTGCTCAGTTCTCTATTATTTTACAGACGCTGCTGCTGCTGCTGGGGATTTTTTTAAGGAGGTAGACGACCAGGAGATGGTGACTGTGGCCTCTCAAGCTGAGGAACAACTTCCTCAAGGTATGTGAATCACAAACGTTTTACAAAGTAATGTATGTTTAGAAGTGTTTTTAAAAGACCCAACATGTTCTTTTATTTTATTGCACAGAGAATTAGCACTGATCCCAGTGTCAGTCTACACTCACTCTTCAAAGCAAAAAGGGTATTTAAAGGTGTATGTTTATTTACTTTTATCCCAATCAGCGACTAAAGCTCCTTGTTGTCGTCTCACATGTCCCCTGCTCCCCCTGGAATAAGTGGCTGCAGAATGTTGTAGTTAGAGCTGCTCCTAGTGTTGCTGCTGCTCTGTTTCACACTTGGCTCATCCCAGCTCACCTTTCTTCTTGTATCTGACCTAATGGTGCATGGGTGAAAATCAGAATGCTTTTCACTGACTCCTTTCATAACTTCACCCTCTCCTCATCATATTGTCTCTCTCCTAAACATCATGCTTTGCACTAAACGTTGTAGCTTTGTAGCTGTCTGGCAGTGCTGAAAAAGAAAAGCTGTGACAGTCTGTGCTTAACAACAAACTAATTGGAACTTTTTCATCTCCAGCCTCAAGAGGCCCTGCTCCTCCTCCTGTTCCTGCTCCTCCTGCTCCTCCAGCGCTGTGGACTCCTGGCCCCGTGTTCCAGCCCCATGCAGAGCCTCCTGGACACTGGAAGGACCATCTTCCATCATTCCAGCAGGACTGGATCAGGAAGACTTTGTTTAGGGCTAACTCTAAAACAGGGAAGCCAGGGCTGGTGCCACAGCTCACCTTCTGGTGGTACCCTCCCCAGCCTCCGACCACCTTCACCCAGCCTCCTGCGTCTCCTGGCCTCTTCTTCTTCCGCCCTTTGTTCCTCTGGATGCCTCTGAAGATGTGGTCCATTCCACTTATCTGTGTCTAGCCAGCTTGCAATAGCCACAGGCTGACAGTAGCTGGCCTGTACAGCACTGTGCGCAAGGTGCTGGACATAGATGGGTGGTATGACATGGCCACAGAGTATCTAGAGTGCAAAGGGTGCAAGAAGAAGTATCCGGCCTGGTCAGAGGACATCCTGGGACAGCTGGACATGGGGCACCGCAGGAAATTCCCCGCCCTTCTGACATACAGGCATGACACATTAATGATAACAGCAATGTTCTATAATATGCTTGTGCTGTACTAAACTAAATGGTGGAAAATGTCCCGCATCACTTTAATAAACACTGAGCAGAGCTATTTTCCTGTCTGTACCGTAGGTACTCATGTGACTACCGAGTGGTCATTCTGATGCGGGAGAGAACACAGGGCAATAGTGTCACGCAGCTTCATAAGAAGCTGCAAGAAGAGCACAGCGCAGCATGGACCCGGCGCACACTGGAGTACTTTGCTGCCTGTGAGCCCTTCAGTGACTCCTGTCTGGTGGAGCCGCCAGTGTTCTCTGCTCCCCCGCCCCCCCGGCCCTCCCTAAACCCAAGTGGCTTCTGGCTGTGTACGACAGGGACGTCCTGTCACGGCTGCCTGAGGTAAAGGCCAGAATAACGTCTGTCTTTGGCTTCGTGCTCAAAATGGACTCCACCAAAAAGGCAAAAACAATCATATTTGAATGATTGTAATTGCTTTTATATATATATATATATATATATATATATATATATATATATATATATGCGTGTGTGTGTGTGTGTGTGTTTATTTCACTGTATGTTGTTCTTTTTTTTTTTACATAGGTTACCAAGAAACTGGCCGGTGCAGCTGCCAACACTGCTGGGTGGTGCACCAACATTGGCAACGAGCACGGCCAGGTTCTGGTGTCAGTCCTGACAGCAGCAGAGGGCCATGGACTGTGGCCCATGGTGGCAGGTCTTATGAGGCGCTACAGGGAGGCAGGAATGGCCCCTCCTGCCATAATGTATGTGGACCGGGACTGCTGGAGCCCACATGGACATTCACAGGTCAGGGAATGTCCATGTTCGCTGAGTGGAAGGAGCTTCAGGTGCGCCTGGACATCTGGCACTTAATGAGACGTTTTGCAGCAGGAGTGATCACGGAACCTCATCAGCTCTATGGAATATTCATGGATCGACTCTCCAGGTGAAGTCTTCATCTTGTTTGTATATTTATTAACTAATAATTTTCATCTTCATTTCAAATTGCTGCCAAAGGGACAGGTCGGCACTATTTTCATGTGTGCAAAACTCCATGTAGCAGATAATTTCATTAAAGTCAATGGATGTAACGAATAAATGTTAGGTTGATTAGATTAAATTAGTCAATATTAGACTGAATTGGCCAAATTTGCATTTTTGTGGACTAAAGTAAGGGTATAACTAAAACAACTACAACTAAATGCAAGTTGTTCTTCGTCTAAAGTCTAAGTCTAACAGAGAACATGAACTCTGTCCAGGTGCATCTTTGAGCTGGATCCGGCTGATGTTGCTGCTCTTAGGCTGGCCAAGCAGGGGCAGCTTCTGGCTCAGGGAGTTGGTCCAGTGTCTGTGAAGGCCCTGGACCAGATGATCACCAGGAGGGAGTTGGCTCTTCACTGCCGCAAGAGGACGAGAGGAGCAGAGGAGACCGCCAGGAGGATCAAGGCCCTGGTCGATGACATGGACAGTGAGAAGGGGAGGGACACTCTGGGAGTGCCCCTGGTGGACCACGAGCGCATTCAGCAGGTCTGGAAGGACCAGCAGACAGACATCACCTGTATTCAGGACCCAGACGGCTTCTCTCTGTACCTGAAGACAGGCACACTGAAGAAGGGTGGTGTGGACCTCTGCTGCTACCGCTGTGCTCGTGGCTCCACCTCCTTGGAGTCCTTCCACCTCCATCTAAATCGGTTCATCCCAGGTGGCTGATTTTATCTTTAATGTTTTTGTTGTTGTTGTAAACGCAGAGAGTAAAAGTCATCTTCTTGGTTTCCCCTGCAGGGACCAGTGCCAGCGACGCCCACTTCCAGGCCTACCTCCTGGAGGGTCTGATGCGCTGGAACCAGGACCGCATGGAGGAAGCTGTGAGAGGAAACTCTGAGCTGAGGATCTACAGCAGCGCTGAGAGGGGGGCGATGGAGCGACTCAGCCGCAAGATCCTCAAGAGGCCCTTGGACGAGCGCTACCAGCCTCCTGGGGCATATACAGGCAAGAATGATTAACCTTAACTCAGACGTGTTGGCAGAAGAAAAAAACTGACAGTGGTTTCTGATGGTTTTCTGATGCCGACGTCTTTCCACCAACCAACACTGACATGCAGCGCTAAAAGGAATCCTCCATTTTAAAAGGACAGAAACAGAAGCAACACATTTAGTGGTAAAGATGTTTTTATTTTTCCTGATGAATAAACAAAGTCTTAAGCAGGTCAGAGACTGAAAGAGCCTGGAGTATCATCACTTTCTACTTCCACTTTTTACTCTGCTACTTTCCACCACTATGGAGTGCATGTTTGAATACTTCCTTAGTTCACATTCTTGACTAATAATCTGCATTCTGTATTCTTCTACAGGGGAGCTTCTTGGGATGGAGTACCTTTACAGTCAGTCTGGCCGGTCGCTGACTGTAATGGACAACCCAGAGGAAGAGGATCGGCTGGTGGAGCGGTGCGCGATGAAGGCTTTGTGGAGGAGGAACCCGAGGACCTGACCGTGCCCGTCCTCTTTGTTCCAAAACACAGCAGCGTCCAGCAGGCCTCCAGCCCCTCTTCCTCTGCACCATCCACATCCAGCCAAGGAGATCTACGTCAGCGCCTCAGCCAGAGTCCTCTGCCTCCTCCTGTGCCGTCTCTCCTGCAGCGCTCTGTCCAGCCTCCTCTGCCTCCTACTGTGCAGCGCCCTGCTGATCCTCCTCTGCCTCCTCTTCTGCAGCGCCATGTCCAGCCAAGTGGAGCCTCTGGTCCTCCAGCATCAGCTGGGTCCTGCGCAGAGCAGGCCCCTGTGAGTAGACGACACGTTAGCTTCAGTGCAACATCACTGAGATTTTACATGCTGTAATGTATTTTGTATTTAAATACTTCCTTGCAGGCTGCAGTCCTCGGACCTGACGGCATCCCAGGTTGGGATAAGGTCCAGGATTTGGCCGAGTACCTGGTGTCCCTGCGTCAGGCTCTCTACCTGGACGAGCAGCAGGTAACAGAGATCATCCGCCTGTGGACCGCTCTGCCTGAAGGGGACAAGAAGAGGATCCATTACCAGCCCAGGCACCAACCCAAGCTGGCCCACGGCCGCTTTAAGCCCCCCAAGAATACGGGCGTCACCCCGGGTGTGGACAGTGTCAAGAGGTGCCTGATTGGTCATCCAGGGGGACCGGCTCAGTGGCCCAGCACCAGTCGTCTAGTTGAGGCTCTGTGCATTAAGTTGTGTTCCCTGCACAAGTCTCCAACTAAAAAGGATGGAGTTCGGCTTCCTCGGTGGACCAAAGTTCTCACGGACTACCACCACATCCGAGACCTGGTGCTGGACTGCCACCCCCTGATGGAGGCCACCTCTCTTCAGCTTTTTGTCCTCAGAGGACTCTGACACGGTGGTAAGCACAATGCTTTTTTTTGCTTGGACATTGGAAATATAAGTATTGCAGTTAATTGTAATGGTGGCAATTTTCTGATTGCAGGTTTAATCGAAGGGAGAGCAGCCAGGAGATTAGTGTCCTCACCCAGGGCCTTGCTGCAGAGGAACACATAGTTGTGGCCAGCTCACAGCTGCCTCCTCCGCGGGAGAAGCTGAATGAAGCGCCATCCCCCTCAGGGCTCCAGCATGAGTTTGCACTCCCGCCGAACAGAGCAGGACAGGCTCCTAAGCTGCGGCCAGGCAGACGACCTGCTAGTGCCACAGTCGTGCAGCCCATCACCCCAGCAGCTCCTCTTCCTATCCCAGCTCAGCTTCTTTTATTGAACCCTGGGTCGACAGTGATGGCAGCAGGTCATCCCAAGGCTGCTCCTCCCCTGGCTCCTCGTTTAGCACCTGCCACACAGGTGGCTCCTGCACCCACTCCCTCTGCGTCTGTGTCCCGCTTCAATGAGAGGAACAGGCGACGCAGGGCAGAAGAGGAGGCCACTGGGAGCCAGAAACGAAAATATGTGCGTGAAGTGGCTTTTAACAAGTGCTGCAAATGTGGGCAGCCAAAAACAAAAGAGTTTGGCCACAGCCGCTTCGTCAGCGCCACTTTCTGCCCCAGTGCTTCAGGGGGCAAATCCTTAGAGCAGTGGCTGGCAGAACAGCGGCAGCTGAAGAAACCGGGAAACCCACCCTAATAATGATGATGAAAAAAATAATGATGATAATAATAATGATGATGATGATGATAATAACAGTAATAATAATAATGATGACACTAAAAATACACATTATTATTATTATTAACAATACAGATAAACACCATTAAAATCAATAAAAATATATACCAACAAAATCAATAACATTTAAATAACTGTATATCTATATATATATGTGTGTGTGTGTATGTATATATGTAAGTTACCTTTTAAGCTACCTTTTATATTTTTGTATTCTGCTGTGTTTTTTAATTTATATTAGTGAATACTGTTATTATATTATCTCTATATTATAATACTATTTATATTATATTGTCTATAAATGGAAGTGTGTTGTGTCTTGCACTTTGTTTTGTGAATAAATGCTGTTCACAGATTTTGATTAGTTGTGTTGCTTTTAATTGCCTTTCACTGTAGTGTGAAATGTTTCTGCCAGAGCTGCTGTCAATCACATCAGCTTGTCTTTGAACAAAAGGCTCCTGCTGAAGTTCACAGGGGTGTCAGGGCAGGTGGCTGCTCATCACAGCAACTTTGATATCCCTGGGTGATTTTATGACTGCTGCAATTTAAATATCAAAAGCTAATATAAATGCAGTTACACTACTACTGAGAGGTACTGGGCTTAAACAGTCAAAACAAGTTTACATTATTATATAGATGTTTATTGTCAAACAAAAATGATGGCTCTCTTTATTAAATTATTTAGATTTTATTTACATATACCTCTATTTATATTATTACTCCTTTAAAAAGGGGCTTTTGACATCATTTGAGCTTAACTGCCCTTGCTATAATATATACAATAAACCATAACTATTAACTCCTATGAGGGACTATATTAACCGGCGGAGGAACTGAAAAGTGGCAGATAAAATCAAGGTTGCCGGATCGACTCCACCTTGGGTTGCATCTCATAAATAAACTATTTTAAACCTGTTAACTACGAGATGCTAAAATGCCACCCAAGATTCCTCGGTTCACTACCCCGCAAAAACCCGCTCTGTTTTGCGCGATTAGCGTCCCTTTTCTGTGTGCGCAGGGGCGCAAAGATTGTGCCCCAGCTTCATTCAAAGCCTGTACTTTGTGTCTGAGCTATACTGTAGCTATATATGGGGATGCATTTCTGGGATCATAAGAGGTTTGGTCCCCCATTGAAAAGGGTGCCAATACTTAATGTCACCAAAAGTCATGGGTGAGATCGGCCTCCTTTAGCAACTCAGCCTCACCAAATCTGGGCCCAGAACTCAACATTTGACCAAAATGGTGTGTAGTGCCACTTCCCACAGGTGGGTGGTGCTGTTTAGGCCGGGAGGGTCGTTTCTAGGCAACCTGCCAAGTCCTGTTGGAGTCAGAGGCCCAAAAGGAAAGCATGTGAAATCCAAAAAGTGACAGAAAACTCACATATGCCTGATAATCACTGTAAAATCTTAAAATGTTAAGAGGAAGTGACTGTGCGAATTTCAGATTCCTACATTCATCACAGCCACTGCAGTGGGCGTCGAAAGTTGCCATTCTATCCCAATGGAGCACTTTGCTCAGACTATGTCCCATTGGGTTATAATGGAGAACATTGCCTCCCACAACACTTCATATCTCCTGACCCGTAAATGGTAGAGACGTAATTTTTTCTGCGTTTATTTCGTAACGGATAGGGGAAGAAGACAAGCTATCGGTTTTTGCTGGAAATATTTTAATAAAGGCGTAAAAAATTATGATATAAAGGGGATTTTTATGGAATTTCAGAAATCCTCTAAAAACGGTCCCGAACAAATCGCTGAAAAAGTATAAGAGATATCAAAATAATTCTTTCACTGTGAGTATCAGCAGGCTTTTGAGGACTATGGTGATCATTTTTATGTTTGTACAAAAATCGGTGTAGGCACAGCGACGATGTAAAAAAGTGGATGATGTGGGAAAATGCAGCTCCAAAGCGTTTTCAGGATTTTGCACATTCGCTACTCCCGAACAAATTGTTCCTGCAGCAAAACCATAACACTTATCCAAACAATTACTTTTTTGTGAGTGCCAGAAGGGTCGGGACATTCATGTGTGAAAATCTCATGCTTGTACATGAAACGGTTTAGGAGTAGCGACGATGCGAAAACATGTGATGTTTTGGATTTTCAGACGTCATTTTTCAAAACCGCTCCATAGGAAATGAATGGGGGAGGTTTCGGGTTTGTGTCTCTCTGAGGTGATTTGCGAAAAGTCTATAAATGCTACACCAATGAGGGTTACATTTCCTGAATCCTGACAAAAATACCTACGTTTTGATGCATAATTTGTCTACGTAGAGTGAGAATTGAGTCGGCTGAAGTTGTTCGGAGTTTTGAAATCTTTGAAGTTATTGTAGTATTAGTAGTAGTATCAGTAGCAGCAGTAGTATCATTAGTAGAAGTAGTAGTAGTAGTATCAGTAGTAGTATCAGTAGTAGTAGTAGTAGTAGTATCAGTTGTAGTAGGAGTAGTGTCGGTTGTAGTAGTAGAAGTAGTAATATCAGTTGTATCAGAAGAATTTGAAGGAATTCAAAGAATTTGAACAATAAGAAGAATTTGAAAGAATTTGAAGGAATATGAAAAAATTGAAGAATTTGAAGGAATTTGTAGTAGTAGTAGTTGTAGTAGTAGTATCAGCAGTACTAGTAGTAGTAGTTGTATTAGTACTAGTAATAGTAGTAGTAGTAGTAGTTGTATTAGTAGTAGTAATAGTAGTAGTAGTAGTAGTATCATCAGTAGTAGTATCAGTAGTAGTAGTAGTAGTACTATCAGTAGTACTAGTAGTAGTTGTTGTTGTATTAGTAGTAGTAATAGTAATAGTAGCAGTAGTAGTAGTTGTAGTAGCAGCAGTAGTATCATTTGTAGTAGTAGTAGTAGTATCAGTAGTAGTAGTATCAGTAGTAGTAGTAGTATCAGTAGTAGTAGTATCAGTAGTAGTATCAGTTTTTAAAGAATTTGAAGAATTTGAAGGAATTTGTAGTAGTAGTAGTAGTAGTAGTAGTAGAAGTATCAGTAGTACTAGTAGTAGTTGTATTAGTAGTAGTAATAGTAGTAGTATCAGTAGTAGTTGTTGTAGTATCAGCAGTAGCATCAATAGTAGTAGCAGTAGCAGCAGTAGTATCATTAGTAGTAGTAGTAGTAGTATCAGTAGTAGTAGTAGTAGTAGTAGAAGGAGGAGTAGTATCTGTTGTAGTAGTAGTATTAATATCAGTTGTATCAGAAGAACTAGAAGGAATTTGAAGAATTTGAAAAATTTGAAGAATTTGAAGTATTTGAAGTATTCGAAAAAATCTGAAAAATTTGAAAAAAATTGAAAAATTTGAAAGATTTGAACCATTTGAACAATTTGAACATTAAGAACGATTACAAGAATTTGAAGGAATTTGAAGGAATATGAAAAATTTTAAGAATTTGAAGGAATTTGCATTCATTTCAATGCAGTAGTGGTAGTATCAGTTTTTAAAGAATTTGAAGGAATTTGTAGTAGTAGTAGTAGTATTAGTAGTAGTATCAGTAGTACTAGTAGTGGTAGTAGTTGTATTAGTAGTAGTAATAGTAGTAGTAGCAGTAGTAGTTGTTGTAGTAGCAGTAGTAGTAGCAGTAGCAGCAGTAGTATCATTAGTAGTAGTAGTAGTAGTAGTATCAGTAGTAGTAGTAGTAGTAGTAGTAGTAGTAGTAGTATCAGTAGTAGTAGTAGTAGTATCAGTAGTAGTAGTAGTTGTTGTATTATTAGTAGTAATAGTAGTAGTGTCAGTAGTAGTAGTATCAGTAGTAGTAGTAGTATCCGTTTTTAAATAATTTGAAAGAATTTGTAGTAGTAGTAGTAGTAGTATTGGTAGTATCAGTAGTACTAGTTGTTGTATTAGTAGTAGTAATAGTAGTAGTATCAGTAGTAGTAGTAGTAGTATCAGTAGTAGTGGTAGTATCAGTTTTTAAAGAATTTGAAGGAATTTGTAGTAGTAGTAGTAGTATTAGTAGTAGTATCAGTAGTACTAGTAGTGGTAGTAGTTGTATTAGTAGTAGTAATAGTAGTAGTAGCAGTAGTAGTTGTTGTAGTAGCAGTAGTAGTAGCAGTAGCAGCAGTAGTATCATTAGTAGTAGTAGTAGTAGTAGTAGTATCAGTAGTAGTAGTAGTATCAGTAGTAGTAGTAGTATCAGTAGTAGTAGTAGTAGTAGTAGTAGTAGTAGTATCAGTAGTAGTAGTAGAAGTATCAGTAGGAGTAGTATCAGTAGTAGTAGTAGTATCAGTTTTTAAAGAATTTGAAGAATTTAAAGGAATTTGTAGTAGTAGTAGTAGTAGTATCAGTAGTACTAGTAGTAGTAGAAGTAATAGTAGTAGTATCAGTAGTAGTTGTTGTAGTATCAGCAGTAGCATCAGTAGTAGTAGCAGTAGCAGCAATAGTATCATTAGTAGTAGTAGTAGTGGTAGTAGTATCAGTAGTAGTAGTAGTAGTATCAGTAGTAGTAGTATCAGTTGTAGTAGTAGTAGTAGTAGAAGTAGTAGTAGTAGAAGTAGTAGTAGTAGGAGTAGTATCTGTTGTAGTAGTAGTATTAATATCAGTTGTATCAGAAGAACTAGAAGAACTAGAAGGAATTTGAAGAATTTGAAGTATTTGAAGTATTCGAAAAAATTGAAAAAATCTGAAAAATTTGAAAAAAATTGAAAAATTTGAAAGATTTGAACCATTTGAACCATTTGAACAATTTGAACATTAAGAACGATTACAAGAATTTGAAGGAATATGAAAAATTTGAAGAATTTGAAGGAATTTGCATTCATTTCAATGGGAGCAAAAAACGCACAAAAAGTACAAATACTTTAAAAAGTATAAAAGGTACCATAACCATGAGATATAGCAGTAATGTCAAGAACGAGCCGAACGTTTTGGTACGAAAATCGTTGAAATCGGTTGAAGTATGCAGGAGTAGTTAGACGCACAAAAACGTACGGAATAATAATAATAATAATAACTAGAAAAAGCTGTTCCTACGCAACAGCGAGTGAGAATGCTAATCTGCAGAATGATTTGAGGAGAAGATGCAGAAGATCAATGCAGAAGAAAATAGCTGAAAAACATTGAAGAATTTGAAAAATTTGAAGAATTTGAACAATTTGAAGTAGTAGTAGTAGTAGTAGTAGTAGTAGTAGTAGTCGTATCAGTAGCAGTAGTATCAGTGGAAGTAGTAGTAGTATCAGTAGTCATATCAATAGTAGTAGTAGTATCAGTGGTAGTAGTAGTAGTAGTAATATCAGTAGTACTAGTTGTAGTGTCAGCAGTAGTATCAGTAGTAGTGGTAGTAGCAGTAGTAGTAGTATCAGTAGTAGTAGTAGTAGTATCAGTAGTAGTAGTAATAGTAGTAGTAGTATCAGTAGTAGTATCAGGAGTATCAGTTTTTAAAGAATTGAATGAAGGAATTTGTAGTAGTAGTAGTAGTAGTAGTATAAGCAGTAGTAGTAGTAGTATCAGTAGTAGTAGTAGTTGTATCAGTAGTAGTATCTGTGGTAGTAGTAGTAGTATCAGTAGTAGTAGTAGTATCAGTAATAGTAGTAGCAATGGTAGTAATAGTAGTAGTAGTAGTAGCAGTAGTAGTAGCAGTAGTATCAGTAGAAGTAGTAGTATCAGTAGTAGTAGTTGTAGTATCAGTAGTAGTACCAGTAGTAGTAGTAGTAGTAGCAGTAGTAGTATCATTAGTAGTAGTAGCAGTAGTAGTAGGAGTAGAATCTGTTGTAGTAGTAGTAATATCAGTTGTATCAGAAGAATTTGAAGGAATTTGAAAAATTTGAAGAATTTGAAGTATTTGAAAAAATTAGAAGAATTTGAACCATTTCAACAATTTGAACTATTAGGAAAATTTGAAGGAATATGAAAAATTTGAAGAATTTGAAGGAATTTGCATTCATTTAAATGGGAGCAAATAACCTACAAAAAGTACAAATATTTTAAAAAGTATAAAGTTAGCAAAACCAGGTGGGTGGTGCTGTTTAGGAAGGGTGGGTCGTGTCTGGGCATCCTGCCAGGTCCTGTTGGAGTCCAACGCCCGATAGGAAAACTATGTGAAATCCAATCCAAAAATGGACAGAAAAATGCCACATGCCTGATAATTGCTGGAAATTTTAAAAATATTAAGAGGAAATGACTGCGAATTTCAGATTCCTACGTTCATCACAGCCCCTGCAGTGGGCATCAAAAGGTGCCATTCTAAGCAAAGGGAGCATGACCCTGACCTGTAGTAACCTCTGCCCAGTAGAGTTCTGTTTTCATGGAAACTCACTCACGCCTGCTGGTGTCCCTCTACTGAAGGCACAGACTTATGGTCAGAAGACCTCTAATTGGAATAAAATGGTATGACTTTGCCTCGAACAACTCTGGATTTTCCGTCAACCGTAAGGGCTAGAGACGTAATTTTTTCTGCGTTTATTTCGGAACGGATAGGGGAACAAGGTAAACTATCGGTTTTTGCTTGAAATATTTTATTGTAGGCGCAAGAAATCATGATATAAAGGGGAATATTGACAAAAATGCTCTAAAAAGGGTCCCGAACAAATCACTCTAGCTGAAAAAGTATAGGAGATATCAAAATAATTCTTTCAGCGTGAGTATCTGCAGGCTTTTGAGGACTATGTTGCTTATTTTTATGTTTGTACAAAAATCGGTGTAGGCATGGCGACGATGTAAAAAAGTGCATCATTTAGAAGGATGCAGGTCCAAAGCTTTTTCAGGATTTTGCACATTTGCTACTCCCGAACAAATTGTTCCTGCGGCAAAACCGTATCAGTTATCGAGAAAATGCCTTTTTTGTGAGTGCCAGAAGAGTCTGATCATGATTGTGTGAAAGTCTCATGCCTGTACGTCAAACGGTTTAGGAGTAGCGACGATGTAGAAAAGTGCCTCATTTGGGGGGATGGAAGTTTGATCCTGTTTTAGCATTTTTCCAAAACGCTACTCCCGAACAAATTGTTCCTGCGGCAAAACCGTAACATTTATCGACAAAATTCCTTTTTTGTGAGTGCCACAATGGTCTGGACATGAATGTGTGAAAGTGTCATGCCTGTACATCAAACGGTTTAGGAGTAGCGACGATGTGAAAACATGTGTCGCTTGGGAATGTCAGGTGTGATTTTTCACCACACCTCCATAGAAAATCAATGGAGAGCTTTTAGGCTTCATGGTGCTCTGGGGTGATTTACGAAAAATCTATAAATCCCACACCAATGTTGGTTACATTTCCAGAATCCAGACAAAAATTCCTACGTTTTGATGTAAAATTTATGTGAATAGAGTGAAAATTGAGCGAGTGAGAAGAAGTTGTTCAGAGAAGGAAAATCTATAGGAACGCCAGAGTGGCCACTCTAAATGAACTCCCTAGCAACCATAGCAACGCATTCATTTTTCTGAATTTTATGAAAATGCAAAATTATTTTTAGGAGGTACTATATGAAAATGGTGAAAGATATGAAAAAGCCGAAGTAGCTGAAGATTATTTGAACATTTTAAAAGTTGAATGGCGTTTCTAGCTGAAAGTAGGCTGAAGCAGTGAGCTGTCAAAAAGCTGAAAAATTTGAAGGATTCTACATTCAATTTCAACGAGAGCAAAAAACTCACAAAAAGTTAAATATTTTAAATATCATAAAGGTTATAATTACCAAAAGACATAGCAGTAATGTCGTGAACGAGCTGAACATTTTGATACGAAAATTGTTTAAATCGGTTTAAGTATGCAGGAGTAGTTAGATGCCGAAAAACGTACGGAATAATAATCAAGACCTGAAGGAACTTAATAAGTGAGAATGCTGTATAGCATTCTCACATGATAAAGAAAAACAGGAAAACAATAAGTTAGAATGCTGTATAGTATTCTCACTGATAATAATAAGCATTCTCACTGATAATAATAATAACTAGAAAAAGCTGTTCCTGCATAACAGCGAGTGAGAATGCTAATCTGCAGAAGGGTTTGAGGAGAAGATGCAGAAGATCCATGCAGAAGAGAAAGAATAGCTGAAAAACATTGAAGAATTTGAAAAATTTGAAGAATTTGAAGTAATTTGTAGTAGTAGTAGTATCAGTAGTAGTAGTAGTAGTAGTAGTAGTAGTATCAGTGGTAGTAGTAGTAGTATCAGTAGTAGTAGTAGTATCAGTAATAGTAGTAGCAATGGTAGTAATAGTAGTAGTAGTAGTAGCAGTAGTAGTAGCAGTAGTATCAGTAGAAGTAGTAGTATCAGTAGTAGTAGTTGTAGTATCAGTAGTAGTACCAGTAGTAGTAGTAGTAGTAGCAGTAGTAGTATCATTAGTAGTAGTAGCAGTAGTAGTAGGAGTAGAATCTGTTGTAGTAGTAGTAATATCAGTTGTATCAGAAGAATTTGAAGGAATTTGAAAAATTTGAAGAATTTGAAGTATTTGAAAAAATTAGAAGAATTTGAACCATTTCAACAATTTGAACTATTAGGAAAATTTGAAGGAATATGAAAAATTTGAAGAATTTGAAGGAATTTGCATTCATTTAAATGGGAGCAAATAACCTACAAAAAGTACAAATATTTTAAAAAGTATAAAGTTAGCAAAACCAGGTGGGTGGTGCTGTTTAGGAAGGGTGGGTCGTGTCTGGGCATCCTGCCAGGTCCTGTTGGAGTCCAACGCCCGATAGGAAAACTATGTGAAATCCAATCCAAAAATGGACAGAAAAATGCCACATGCCTGATAATTGCTGGAAATTTTAAAAATATTAAGAGGAAATGACTGCGAATTTCAGATTCCTACGTTCATCACAGCCCCTGCAGTGGGCATCAAAAGGTGCCATTCTAAGCAAAGGGAGCATGACCCTGACCTGTAGTAACCTCTGCCCAGTAGAGTTCTGTTTTCATGGAAACTCACTCACGCCTGCTGGTGTCCCTCTACTGAAGGCACAGACTTATGGTCAGAAGACCTCTAATTGGAATAAAATGGTATGACTTTGCCTCGAACAACTCTGGATTTTCCGTCAACCGTAAGGGCTAGAGACGTAATTTTTTCTGCGTTTATTTCGGAACGGATAGGGGAACAAGGTAAACTATCGGTTTTTGCTTGAAATATTTTATTGTAGGCGCAAGAAATCATGATATAAAGGGGAATATTGACAAAAATGCTCTAAAAAGGGTCCCGAACAAATCACTCTAGCTGAAAAAGTATAGGAGATATCAAAATAATTCTTTCAGCGTGAGTATCTGCAGGCTTTTGAGGACTATGTTGCTTATTTTTATGTTTGTACAAAAATCGGTGTAGGCATGGCGACGATGTAAAAAAGTGCATCATTTAGAAGGATGCAGGTCCAAAGCTTTTTCAGGATTTTGCACATTTGCTACTCCCGAACAAATTGTTCCTGCGGCAAAACCGTATCAGTTATCGAGAAAATGCCTTTTTTGTGAGTGCCAGAAGAGTCTGATCATGATTGTGTGAAAGTCTCATGCCTGTACGTCAAACGGTTTAGGAGTAGCGACGATGTAGAAAAGTGCCTCATTTGGGGGGATGGAAGTTTGATCCTGTTTTAGCATTTTTCCAAAACGCTACTCCCGAACAAATTGTTCCTGCGGCAAAACCGTAACATTTATCGACAAAATTCCTTTTTTGTGAGTGCCACAATGGTCTGGACATGAATGTGTGAAAGTGTCATGCCTGTACATCAAACGGTTTAGGAGTAGCGACGATGTGAAAACATGTGTCGCTTGGGAATGTCAGGTGTGATTTTTCACCACACCTCCATAGAAAATCAATGGAGAGCTTTTAGGCTTCATGGTGCTCTGGGGTGATTTACGAAAAATCTATAAATCCCACACCAATGTTGGTTACATTTCCAGAATCCAGACAAAAATTCCTACGTTTTGATGTAAAATTTATGTGAATAGAGTGAAAATTGAGCGAGTGAGAAGAAGTTGTTCAGAGAAGGAAAATCTATAGGAACGCCAGAGTGGCCACTCTAAATGAACTCCCTAGCAACCATAGCAACGCATTCATTTTTCTGAATTTTATGAAAATGCAAAATTATTTTTAGGAGGTACTATATGAAAATGGTGAAAGATATGAAAAAGCCGAAGTAGCTGAAGATTATTTGAACATTTTAAAAGTTGAATGGCGTTTCTAGCTGAAAGTAGGCTGAAGCAGTGAGCTGTCAAAAAGCTGAAAAATTTGAAGGATTCTACATTCAATTTCAACGAGAGCAAAAAACTCACAAAAAGTTAAATATTTTAAATATCATAAAGGTTATAATTACCAAAAGACATAGCAGTAATGTCGTGAACGAGCTGAACATTTTGATACGAAAATTGTTTAAATCGGTTTAAGTATGCAGGAGTAGTTAGATGCCGAAAAACGTACGGAATAATAATCAAGACCTGAAGGAACTTAATAAGTGAGAATGCTGTATAGCATTCTCACATGATAAAGAAAAACAGGAAAACAATAAGTTAGAATGCTGTATAGTATTCTCACTGATAATAATAAGCATTCTCACTGATAATAATAATAACTAGAAAAAGCTGTTCCTGCATAACAGCGAGTGAGAATGCTAATCTGCAGAAGGGTTTGAGGAGAAGATGCAGAAGATCCATGCAGAAGAGAAAGAATAGCTGAAAAACATTGAAGAATTTGAAAAATTTGAAGAATTTGAAGTAATTTGTAGTAGTAGTAGTATCAGTAGTAGTAGTAGTAGTAGTAGTAGTAGTATCAGTGGTAGTAGTAGTAGTATCAGTAGTAGTAGTAGTATCAGTAATAGTAGTAGCAATGGTAGTAATAGTAGTAGTAGTAGTAGCAGTAGTAGTAGCAGTAGTATCAGTAGAAGTAGTAGTATCAGTAGTAGTAGTTGTAGTATCAGTAGTAGTACCAGTAGTAGTAGTAGTAGTAGCAGTAGTAGTATCATTAGTAGTAGTAGCAGTAGTAGTAGGAGTAGAATCTGTTGTAGTAGTAGTAATATCAGTTGTATCAGAAGAATTTGAAGGAATTTGAAAAATTTGAAGAATTTGAAGTATTTGAAAAAATTAGAAGAATTTGAACCATTTCAACAATTTGAACTATTAGGAAAATTTGAAGGAATATGAAAAATTTGAAGAATTTGAAGGAATTTGCATTCATTTAAATGGGAGCAAATAACCTACAAAAAGTACAAATATTTTAAAAAGTATAAAGTTAGCAAAACCAGGTGGGTGGTGCTGTTTAGGAAGGGTGGGTCGTGTCTGGGCATCCTGCCAGGTCCTGTTGGAGTCCAACGCCCGATAGGAAAACTATGTGAAATCCAATCCAAAAATGGACAGAAAAATGCCACATGCCTGATAATTGCTGGAAATTTTAAAAATATTAAGAGGAAATGACTGCGAATTTCAGATTCCTACGTTCATCACAGCCCCTGCAGTGGGCATCAAAAGGTGCCATTCTAAGCAAAGGGAGCATGACCCTGACCTGTAGTAACCTCTGCCCAGTAGAGTTCTGTTTTCATGGAAACTCACTCACGCCTGCTGGTGTCCCTCTACTGAAGGCACAGACTTATGGTCAGAAGACCTCTAATTGGAATAAAATGGTATGACTTTGCCTCGAACAACTCTGGATTTTCCGTCAACCGTAAGGGCTAGAGACGTAATTTTTTCTGCGTTTATTTCGGAACGGATAGGGGAACAAGGTAAACTATCGGTTTTTGCTTGAAATATTTTATTGTAGGCGCAAGAAATCATGATATAAAGGGGAATATTGACAAAAATGCTCTAAAAAGGGTCCCGAACAAATCACTCTAGCTGAAAAAGTATAGGAGATATCAAAATAATTCTTTCAGCGTGAGTATCTGCAGGCTTTTGAGGACTATGTTGCTTATTTTTATGTTTGTACAAAAATCGGTGTAGGCATGGCGACGATGTAAAAAAGTGCATCATTTAGAAGGATGCAGGTCCAAAGCTTTTTCAGGATTTTGCACATTTGCTACTCCCGAACAAATTGTTCCTGCGGCAAAACCGTATCAGTTATCGAGAAAATGCCTTTTTTGTGAGTGCCAGAAGAGTCTGATCATGATTGTGTGAAAGTCTCATGCCTGTACGTCAAACGGTTTAGGAGTAGCGACGATGTAGAAAAGTGCCTCATTTGGGGGGATGGAAGTTTGATCCTGTTTTAGCATTTTTCCAAAACGCTACTCCCGAACAAATTGTTCCTGCGGCAAAACCGTAACATTTATCGACAAAATTCCTTTTTTGTGAGTGCCACAATGGTCTGGACATGAATGTGTGAAAGTGTCATGCCTGTACATCAAACGGTTTAGGAGTAGCGACGATGTGAAAACATGTGTCGCTTGGGAATGTCAGGTGTGATTTTTCACCACACCTCCATAGAAAATCAATGGAGAGCTTTTAGGCTTCATGGTGCTCTGGGGTGATTTACGAAAAATCTATAAATCCCACACCAATGTTGGTTACATTTCCAGAATCCAGACAAAAATTCCTACGTTTTGATGTAAAATTTATGTGAATAGAGTGAAAATTGAGCGAGTGAGAAGAAGTTGTTCAGAGAAGGAAAATCTATAGGAACGCCAGAGTGGCCACTCTAAATGAACTCCCTAGCAACCATAGCAACGCATTCATTTTTCTGAATTTTATGAAAATGCAAAATTATTTTTAGGAGGTACTATATGAAAATGGTGAAAGATATGAAAAAGCCGAAGTAGCTGAAGATTATTTGAACATTTTAAAAGTTGAATGGCGTTTCTAGCTGAAAGTAGGCTGAAGCAGTGAGCTGTCAAAAAGCTGAAAAATTTGAAGGATTCTACATTCAATTTCAACGAGAGCAAAAAACTCACAAAAAGTTAAATATTTTAAATATCATAAAGGTTATAATTACCAAAAGACATAGCAGTAATGTCGTGAACGAGCTGAACATTTTGATACGAAAATTGTTTAAATCGGTTTAAGTATGCAGGAGTAGTTAGATGCCGAAAAACGTACGGAATAATAATCAAGACCTGAAGGAACTTAATAAGTGAGAATGCTGTATAGCATTCTCACATGATAAAGAAAAACAGGAAAACAATAAGTTAGAATGCTGTATAGTATTCTCACTGATAATAATAAGCATTCTCACTGATAATAATAATAACTAGAAAAAGCTGTTCCTGCATAACAGCGAGTGAGAATGCTAATCTGCAGAAGGGTTTGAGGAGAAGATGCAGAAGATCCATGCAGAAGAGAAAGAATAGCTGAAAAACATTGAAGAATTTGAAAAATTTGAAGAATTTGAAGTAATTTGTAGTAGTAGTAGTATCAGTAGTAGTAGTAGTAGTAGTAGTAGTAGTATCAGTGGTAGTAGTATCAGTTTTTAAAGAATTTGAAGGAATTTGTAGTAGTAGTAATAGTATCAGTAGTACTAGTAGTAGTAGTTGTATTAGTAGTAGTAATAGTAGTAGTATCAGTAGTAGTAGTAGTATCAGTTTTTAAAGAATTTGAAGGAATTTGTAGTAGTAGTATCAGTAGTAGTAGTTGTAGTATAAGTAGTAGTATCAGTAGTAGTAATAGTAGTTGTATCAGTAGTAGTAGTAGTATCAGTAGTGCTAGTAGTAGTAGTTGTATTAGCAGACAGCTCTTTACCTGTGGTGAGCATCATTAACACACCTGCAGATACTGGATGTCGGTGACATGTGCTCAGTTCTCTATTATTTTACAGACGCTGCTGCTGCTGCTGGGGATTTTTTTAAGGAGGTAGACGACCAGGAGATGGTGACTGTGGCCTCTCAAGCTGAGGAACAACTTCCTCAAGGTATGTGAATCACAAACGTTTTACAAAGTAATGTATGTTTAGAAGTGTTTTTAAAAGACCCAACATGTTCTTTTATTTTATTGCACAGAGAATTAGCACTGATCCCAGTGTCAGTCTACACTCACTCTTCAAAGCAAAAAGGGTATTTAAAGGTGTATGTTTATTTACTTTTATCCCAATCAGCGACTAAAGCTCCTTGTTGTCGTCTCACATGTCCCCTGCTCCCCCTGGAATAAGTGGCTGCAGAATGTTGTAGTTAGAGCTGCTCCTAGTGTTGCTGCTGCTCTGTTTCACACTTGGCTCATCCCAGCTCACCTTTCTTCTTGTATCTGACCTAATGGTGCATGGGTGAAAATCAGAATGCTTTTCACTGACTCCTTTCATAACTTCACCCTCTCCTCATCATATTGTCTCTCTCCTAAACATCATGCTTTGCACTAAACGTTGTAGCTTTGTAGCTGTCTGGCAGTGCTGAAAAAGAAAAGCTGTGACAGTCTGTGCTTAACAACAAACTAATTGGAACTTTTTCATCTCCAGCCTCAAGAGGCCCTGCTCCTCCTCCTGTTCCTGCTCCTCCTGCTCCTCCAGCGCTGTGGACTCCTGGCCCCGTGTTCCAGCCCCATGCAGAGCCTCCTGGACACTGGAAGGACCATCTTCCATCATTCCAGCAGGACTGGATCAGGAAGACTTTGTTTAGGGCTAACTCTAAAACAGGGAAGCCAGGGCTGGTGCCACAGCTCACCTTCTGGTGGTACCCTCCCCAGCCTCCGACCACCTTCACCCAGCCTCCTGCGTCTCCTGGCCTCTTCTTCTTCCGCCCTTTGTTCCTCTGGATGCCTCTGAAGATGTGGTCCATTCCACTTATCTGTGTCTAGCCAGCTTGCAATAGCCACAGGCTGACAGTAGCTGGCCTGTACAGCACTGTGCGCAAGGTGCTGGACATAGATGGGTGGTATGACATGGCCACAGAGTATCTAGAGTGCAAAGGGTGCAAGAAGAAGTATCCGGCCTGGTCAGAGGACATCCTGGGACAGCTGGACATGGGGCACCGCAGGAAATTCCCCGCCCTTCTGACATACAGGCATGACACATTAATGATAACAGCAATGTTCTATAATATGCTTGTGCTGTACTAAACTAAATGGTGGAAAATGTCCCGCATCACTTTAATAAACACTGAGCAGAGCTATTTTCCTGTCTGTACCGTAGGTACTCATGTGACTACCGAGTGGTCATTCTGATGCGGGAGAGAACACAGGGCAATAGTGTCACGCAGCTTCATAAGAAGCTGCAAGAAGAGCACAGCGCAGCATGGACCCGGCGCACACTGGAGTACTTTGCTGCCTGTGAGCCCTTCAGTGACTCCTGTCTGGTGGAGCCGCCAGTGTTCTCTGCTCCCCCGCCCCCCCGGCCCTCCCTAAACCCAAGTGGCTTCTGGCTGTGTACGACAGGGACGTCCTGTCACGGCTGCCTGAGGTAAAGGCCAGAATAACGTCTGTCTTTGGCTTCGTGCTCAAAATGGACTCCACCAAAAAGGCAAAAACAATCATATTTGAATGATTGTAATTGCTTTTATATATATATATATATATATATATATATATATATATATATATATATATATATGCGTGTGTGTGTGTGTGTGTGTTTATTTCACTGTATGTTGTTCTTTTTTTTTTTACATAGGTTACCAAGAAACTGGCCGGTGCAGCTGCCAACACTGCTGGGTGGTGCACCAACATTGGCAACGAGCACGGCCAGGTTCTGGTGTCAGTCCTGACAGCAGCAGAGGGCCATGGACTGTGGCCCATGGTGGCAGGTCTTATGAGGCGCTACAGGGAGGCAGGAATGGCCCCTCCTGCCATAATGTATGTGGACCGGGACTGCTGCAGCCCACATGGACATTCACAGGTCAGGGAATGTCCATGTTCGCTGAGTGGAAGGAGCTTCAGGTGCGCCTGGACATCTGGCACTTAATGAGACGTTTTGCAGCAGGAGTGATCACGGAACCTCATCAGCTCTATGGAATATTCATGGATCGACTCTCCAGGTGAAGTCTTCATCTTGTTTGTATATTTATTAACTAATAATTTTCATCTTCATTTCAAATTGCTGCCAAAGGGACAGGTCGGCACTATTTTCATGTGTGCAAAACTCCATGTAGCAGATAATTTCATTAAAGTCAATGGATGTAACGAATAAATGTTAGGTTGATTAGATTAAATTAGTCAATATTAGACTGAATTGGCCAAATTTGCATTTTTGTGGACTAAAGTAAGGGTATAACTAAAACAACTACAACTAAATGCAAGTTGTTCTTCGTCTAAAGTCTAAGTCTAACAGAGAACATGAACTCTGTCCAGGTGCATCTTTGAGCTGGATCCGGCTGATGTTGCTGCTCTTAGGCTGGCCAAGCAGGGGCAGCTTCTGGCTCAGGGAGTTGGTCCAGTGTCTGTGAAGGCCCTGGACCAGATGATCACCAGGAGGGAGTTGGCTCTTCACTGCCGCAAGAGGACGAGAGGAGCAGAGGAGACCGCCAGGAGGATCAAGGCCCTGGTCGATGACATGGACAGTGAGAAGGGGAGGGACACTCTGGGAGTGCCCCTGGTGGACCACGAGCGCATTCAGCAGGTCTGGAAGGACCAGCAGACAGACATCACCTGTATTCAGGACCCAGACGGCTTCTCTCTGTACCTGAAGACAGGCACACTGAAGAAGGGTGGTGTGGACCTCTGCTGCTACCGCTGTGCTCGTGGCTCCACCTCCTTGGAGTCCTTCCACCTCCATCTAAATCGGTTCATCCCAGGTGGCTGATTTTATCTTTAATGTTTTTGTTGTTGTTGTAAACGCAGAGAGTAAAAGTCATCTTCTTGGTTTCCCCTGCAGGGACCAGTGCCAGCGACGCCCACTTCCAGGCCTACCTCCTGGAGGGTCTGATGCGCTGGAACCAGGACCGCATGGAGGAAGCTGTGAGAGGAAACTCTGAGCTGAGGATCTACAGCAGCGCTGAGAGGGGGGCGATGGAGCGACTCAGCCGCAAGATCCTCAAGAGGCCCTTGGACGAGCGCTACCAGCCTCCTGGGGCATATACAGGCAAGAATGATTAACCTTAACTCAGACGTGTTGGCAGAAGAAAAAAACTGACAGTGGTTTCTGATGGTTTTCTGATGCCGACGTCTTTCCACCAACCAACACTGACATGCAGCGCTAAAAGGAATCCTCCATTTTAAAAGGACAGAAACAGAAGCAACACATTTAGTGGTAAAGATGTTTTTATTTTTCCTGATGAATAAACAAAGTCTTAAGCAGGTCAGAGACTGAAAGAGCCTGGAGTATCATCACTTTCTACTTCCACTTTTTACTCTGCTACTTTCCACCACTATGGAGTGCATGTTTGAATACTTCCTTAGTTCACATTCTTGACTAATAATCTGCATTCTGTATTCTTCTACAGGGGAGCTTCTTGGGATGGAGTACCTTTACAGTCAGTCTGGCCGGTCGCTGACTGTAATGGACAACCCAGAGGAAGAGGATCGGCTGGTGGAGCGGTGCGCGATGAAGGCTTTGTGGAGGAGGAACCCGAGGACCTGACCGTGCCCGTCCTCTTTGTTCCAAAACACAGCAGCGTCCAGCAGGCCTCCAGCCCCTCTTCCTCTGCACCATCCACATCCAGCCAAGGAGATCTACGTCAGCGCCTCAGCCAGAGTCCTCTGCCTCCTCCTGTGCCGTCTCTCCTGCAGCGCTCTGTCCAGCCTCCTCTGCCTCCTACTGTGCAGCGCCCTGCTGATCCTCCTCTGCCTCCTCTTCTGCAGCGCCATGTCCAGCCAAGTGGAGCCTCTGGTCCTCCAGCATCAGCTGGGTCCTGCGCAGAGCAGGCCCCTGTGAGTAGACGACACGTTAGCTTCAGTGCAACATCACTGAGATTTTACATGCTGTAATGTATTTTGTATTTAAATACTTCCTTGCAGGCTGCAGTCCTCGGACCTGACGGCATCCCAGGTTGGGATAAGGTCCAGGATTTGGCCGAGTACCTGGTGTCCCTGCGTCAGGCTCTCTACCTGGACGAGCAGCAGGTAACAGAGATCATCCGCCTGTGGACCGCTCTGCCTGAAGGGGACAAGAAGAGGATCCATTACCAGCCCAGGCACCAACCCAAGCTGGCCCACGGCCGCTTTAAGCCCCCCAAGAATACGGGCGTCACCCCGGGTGTGGACAGTGTCAAGAGGTGCCTGATTGGTCATCCAGGGGGACCGGCTCAGTGGCCCAGCACCAGTCGTCTAGTTGAGGCTCTGTGCATTAAGTTGTGTTCCCTGCACAAGTCTCCAACTAAAAAGGATGGAGTTCGGCTTCCTCGGTGGACCAAAGTTCTCACGGACTACCACCACATCCGAGACCTGGTGCTGGACTGCCACCCCCTGATGGAGGCCACCTCTCTTCAGCTTTTTGTCCTCAGAGGACTCTGACACGGTGGTAAGCACAATGCTTTTTTTTGCTTGGACATTGGAAATATAAGTATTGCAGTTAATTGTAATGGTGGCAATTTTCTGATTGCAGGTTTAATCGAAGGGAGAGCAGCCAGGAGATTAGTGTCCTCACCCAGGGCCTTGCTGCAGAGGAACACATAGTTGTGGCCAGCTCACAGCTGCCTCCTCCGCGGGAGAAGCTGAATGAAGCGCCATCCCCCTCAGGGCTCCAGCATGAGTTTGCACTCCCGCCGAACAGAGCAGGACAGGCTCCTAAGCTGCGGCCAGGCAGACGACCTGCTAGTGCCACAGTCGTGCAGCCCATCACCCCAGCAGCTCCTCTTCCTATCCCAGCTCAGCTTCTTTTATTGAACCCTGGGTCGACAGTGATGGCAGCAGGTCATCCCAAGGCTGCTCCTCCCCTGGCTCCTCGTTTAGCACCTGCCACACAGGTGGCTCCTGCACCCACTCCCTCTGCGTCTGTGTCCCGCTTCAATGAGAGGAACAGGCGACGCAGGGCAGAAGAGGAGGCCACTGGGAGCCAGAAACGAAAATATGTGCGTGAAGTGGCTTTTAACAAGTGCTGCAAATGTGGGCAGCCAAAAACAAAAGAGTTTGGCCACAGCCGCTTCGTCAGCGCCACTTTCTGCCCCAGTGCTTCAGGGGGCAAATCCTTAGAGCAGTGGCTGGCAGAACAGCGGCAGCTGAAGAAACCGGGAAACCCACCCTAATAATGATGATGAAAAAAATAATGATGATAATAATAATGATGATGATGATGATAATAACAGTAATAATAATAATGATGACACTAAAAATACACATTATTATTATTATTAACAATACAGATAAACACCATTAAAATCAATAAAAATATATACCAACAAAATCAATAACATTTAAATAACTGTATATCTATATATATATGTGTGTGTGTGTATGTATATATGTAAGTTACCTTTTAAGCTACCTTTTATATTTTTGTATTCTGCTGTGTTTTTTAATTTATATTAGTGAATACTGTTATTATATTATCTCTATATTATAATACTATTTATATTATATTGTCTATAAATGGAAGTGTGTTGTGTCTTGCACTTTGTTTTGTGAATAAATGCTGTTCACAGATTTTGATTAGTTGTGTTGCTTTTAATTGCCTTTCACTGTAGTGTGAAATGTTTCTGCCAGAGCTGCTGTCAATCACATCAGCTTGTCTTTGAACAAAAGGCTCCTGCTGAAGTTCACAGGGGTGTCAGGGCAGGTGGCTGCTCATCACAGCAACTTTGATATCCCTGGGTGATTTTATGACTGCTGCAATTTAAATATCAAAAGCTAATATAAATGCAGTTACACTACTACTGAGAGGTACTGGGCTTAAACAGTCAAAACAAGTTTACATTATTATATAGATGTTTATTGTCAAACAAAAATGATGGCTCTCTTTATTAAATTATTTAGATTTTATTTACATATACCTCTATTTATATTATTACTCCTTTAAAAAGGGGCTTTTGACATCATTTGAGCTTAACTGCCCTTGCTATAATATATACAATAAACCATAACTATTAACTCCTATGAGGGACTATATTAACCGGCGGAGGAACTGAAAAGTGGCAGATAAAATCAAGGTTGCCGGATCGACTCCACCTTGGGTTGCATCTCATAAATAAACTATTTTAAACCTGTTAACTACGAGATGCTAAAATGCCACCCAAGATTCCTCGGTTCACTACCCCGCAAAAACCCGCTCTGTTTTGCGCGATTAGCGTCCCTTTTCTGTGTGCGCAGGGGCGCAAAGATTGTGCCCCAGCTTCATTCAAAGCCTGTACTTTGTGTCTGAGCTATACTGTAGCTATATATGGGGATGCATTTCTGGGATCATAAGAGGTTTGGTCCCCCATTGAAAAGGGTGCCAATACTTAATGTCACCAAAAGTCATGGGTGAGATCGGCCTCCTTTAGCAACTCAGCCTCACCAAATCTGGGCCCAGAACTCAACATTTGACCAAAATGGTGTGTAGTGCCACTTCCCACAGGTGGGTGGTGCTGTTTAGGCCGGGAGGGTCGTTTCTAGGCAACCTGCCAAGTCCTGTTGGAGTCAGAGGCCCAAAAGGAAAGCATGTGAAATCCAAAAAGTGACAGAAAACTCACATATGCCTGATAATCACTGTAAAATCTTAAAATGTTAAGAGGAAGTGACTGTGCGAATTTCAGATTCCTACATTCATCACAGCCACTGCAGTGGGCGTCGAAAGTTGCCATTCTATCCCAATGGAGCACTTTGCTCAGACTATGTCCCATTGGGTTATAATGGAGAACATTGCCTCCCACAACACTTCATATCTCCTGACCCGTAAATGGTAGAGACGTAATTTTTTCTGCGTTTATTTCGTAACGGATAGGGGAAGAAGACAAGCTATCGGTTTTTGCTGGAAATATTTTAATAAAGGCGTAAAAAATTATGATATAAAGGGGATTTTTATGGAATTTCAGAAATCCTCTAAAAACGGTCCCGAACAAATCGCTGAAAAAGTATAAGAGATATCAAAATAATTCTTTCACTGTGAGTATCAGCAGGCTTTTGAGGACTATGGTGATCATTTTTATGTTTGTACAAAAATCGGTGTAGGCACAGCGACGATGTAAAAAAGTGGATGATGTGGGAAAATGCAGCTCCAAAGCGTTTTCAGGATTTTGCACATTCGCTACTCCCGAACAAATTGTTCCTGCAGCAAAACCATAACACTTATCCAAACAATTACTTTTTTGTGAGTGCCAGAAGGGTCGGGACATTCATGTGTGAAAATCTCATGCTTGTACATGAAACGGTTTAGGAGTAGCGACGATGCGAAAACATGTGATGTTTTGGATTTTCAGACGTCATTTTTCAAAACCGCTCCATAGGAAATGAATGGGGGAGGTTTCGGGTTTGTGTCTCTCTGAGGTGATTTGCGAAAAGTCTATAAATGCTACACCAATGAGGGTTACATTTCCTGAATCCTGACAAAAATACCTACGTTTTGATGCATAATTTGTCTACGTAGAGTGAGAATTGAGTCGGCTGAAGTTGTTCGGAGTTTTGAAATCTTTGAAGTTATTGTAGTATTAGTAGTAGTATCAGTAGCAGCAGTAGTATCATTAGTAGAAGTAGTAGTAGTAGTATCAGTAGTAGTATCAGTAGTAGTAGTAGTAGTAGTATCAGTTGTAGTAGGAGTAGTGTCGGTTGTAGTAGTAGAAGTAGTAATATCAGTTGTATCAGAAGAATTTGAAGGAATTCAAAGAATTTGAACAATAAGAAGAATTTGAAAGAATTTGAAGGAATATGAAAAAATTGAAGAATTTGAAGGAATTTGTAGTAGTAGTAGTTGTAGTAGTAGTATCAGCAGTACTAGTAGTAGTAGTTGTATTAGTACTAGTAATAGTAGTAGTAGTAGTAGTTGTATTAGTAGTAGTAATAGTAGTAGTAGTAGTAGTATCATCAGTAGTAGTATCAGTAGTAGTAGTAGTAGTAGTATCAGTTTTTAAAGATTTGAATGAATTTGTAGTAATAGTAGTAGTAGTACTATCAGTAGTACTAGTAGTAGTTGTTGTTGTATTAGTAGTAGTAATAGTAATAGTAGCAGTAGTAGTAGTTGTAGTAGCAGCAGTAGTATCATTTGTAGTAGTAGTAGTAGTATCAGTAGTAGTAGTATCAGTAGTAGTAGTAGTATCAGTAGTAGTAGTATCAGTAGTAGTATCAGTTTTTAAAGAATTTGAAGAATTTGAAGGAATTTGTAGTAGTAGTAGTAGTAGTAGTAGTAGAAGTATCAGTAGTACTAGTAGTAGTTGTATTAGTAGTAGTAATAGTAGTAGTATCAGTAGTAGTTGTTGTAGTATCAGCAGTAGCATCAATAGTAGTAGCAGTAGCAGCAGTAGTATCATTAGTAGTAGTAGTAGTAGTATCAGTAGTAGTAGTAGTAGTAGTAGAAGGAGGAGTAGTATCTGTTGTAGTAGTAGTATTAATATCAGTTGTATCAGAAGAACTAGAAGGAATTTGAAGAATTTGAAAAATTTGAAGAATTTGAAGTATTTGAAGTATTCGAAAAAATCTGAAAAATTTGAAAAAAATTGAAAAATTTGAAAGATTTGAACCATTTGAACAATTTGAACATTAAGAACGATTACAAGAATTTGAAGGAATTTGAAGGAATATGAAAAATTTTAAGAATTTGAAGGAATTTGCATTCATTTCAATGCAGTAGTGGTAGTATCAGTTTTTAAAGAATTTGAAGGAATTTGTAGTAGTAGTAGTAGTATTAGTAGTAGTATCAGTAGTACTAGTAGTGGTAGTAGTTGTATTAGTAGTAGTAATAGTAGTAGTAGCAGTAGTAGTTGTTGTAGTAGCAGTAGTAGTAGCAGTAGCAGCAGTAGTATCATTAGTAGTAGTAGTAGTAGTAGTATCAGTAGTAGTAGTAGTAGTAGTAGTAGTAGTAGTATCAGTAGTAGTAGTAGTAGTATCAGTAGTAGTAGTAGTTGTTGTATTATTAGTAGTAATAGTAGTAGTGTCAGTAGTAGTAGTATCAGTAGTAGTAGTAGTATCAGTTTTTAAATAATTTGAAAGAATTTGTAGTAGTAGTAGTAGTAGTATTGGTAGTATCAGTAGTACTAGTTGTTGTATTAGTAGTAGTAATAGTAGTAGTATCAGTAGTAGTAGTAGTAGTATCAGTAGTAGTGGTAGTATCAGTTTTTAAAGAATTTGAAGGAATTTGTAGTAGTAGTAGTAGTATTAGTAGTAGTATCAGTAGTACTAGTAGTGGTAGTAGTTGTATTAGTAGTAGTAATAGTAGTAGTAGCAGTAGTAGTTGTTGTAGTAGCAGTAGTAGTAGCAGTAGCAGCAGTAGTATCATTAGTAGTAGTAGTAGTAGTAGTAGTATCAGTAGTAGTAGTAGTATCAGTAGTAGTAGTAGTATCAGTAGTAGTAGTAGTAGTAGTAGTATCAGTAGTAGTAGTAGAAGTATCAGTAGGAGTAGTATCAGTAGTAGTAGTAGTATCAGTTTTTAAAGAATTTGAAGAATTTAAAGGAATTTGTAGTAGTAGTAGTAGTAGTATCAGTAGTACTAGTAGTAGTAGAAGTAATAGTAGTAGTATCAGTAGTAGTTGTTGTAGTATCAGCAGTAGCATCAGTAGTAGTAGCAGTAGCAGCAATAGTATCATTAGTAGTAGTAGTAGTGGTAGTAGTATCAGTAGTAGTAGTAGTAGTATCAGTAGTAGTAGTATCAGTTGTAGTAGTAGTAGTAGTAGAAGTAGTAGTAGTAGAAGTAGTAGTAGTAGGAGTAGTATCTGTTGTAGTAGTAGTATTAATATCAGTTGTATCAGAAGAACTAGAAGAACTAGAAGGAATTTGAAGAATTTGAAGTATTTGAAGTATTCGAAAAAATTGAAAAAATCTGAAAAATTTGAAAAAAATTGAAAAATTTGAAAGATTTGAACCATTTGAACCATTTGAACAATTTGAACATTAAGAACGATTACAAGAATTTGAAGGAATATGAAAAATTTGAAGAATTTGAAGGAATTTGCATTCATTTCAATGGGAGCAAAAAACGCACAAAAAGTACAAATACTTTAAAAAGTATAAAAGGTACCATAACCATGAGATATAGCAGTAATGTCAAGAACGAGCCGAACGTTTTGGTACGAAAATCGTTGAAATCGGTTGAAGTATGCAGGAGTAGTTAGACGCACAAAAACGTACGGAATAATAATAATAATAATAACTAGAAAAAGCTGTTCCTACGCAACAGCGAGTGAGAATGCTAATCTGCAGAATGATTTGAGGAGAAGATGCAGAAGATCAATGCAGAAGAAAATAGCTGAAAAACATTGAAGAATTTGAAAAATTTGAAGAATTTGAACAATTTGAAGTAATTTGTAGTAGTAGTAGTAGTAGTAGTAGTAGTAGTAGTAGTAGTACTAGTATCAGTAGTACTAGTAGTAGTAGTTGTTGTATTAGTAGTAGTAATAGTAGTAGTAGCAGTAGCAGCAGTAGTATCATTAGTACTAGTAGCAGTAGCAGCAGTAGTACCATTAGTCATAGTAGTAGTAGTAGTTTCAGTAGTAGTAGTAGTTTCAGTAGTAGTAATAGTAGAAGTAGTAGTATCAGTAGTAGTAGTAGTATCAGTAGTAGTTTCAGTAGTAGTAGTAGTAGAAGTAGTAGTATCAGTAGTAGTAGTAGTATCAGTAGTAGTAGGAGTAGAATCAGTAGTAGTAGTAGTAGTATCAGTTTTTAAAGAATTTGAAGGAATTTGAAGAATTTGAAGGAATTTGTAGTAGTAGTAGTAGTAGTATCAGTAGTAGTAGTAGTTGTATTAGTAGTAGTAATAGTTGTATTAGTAGCAGTAATAGTTGTAGTAGCAGTAGTAGTTGTTGTAGTAGCAGTAGCAGCAGTAGTATCATTGGTAGTAGTAGTATCAGTAGTACTAGTAGTAGTAGTATTAGTATCAGTAGTACTACTACTAGTAGTATTAGTATCAGTAGTACTACTACTAGTAGTAGTTGTATTAGTAGTAGTAATAGTAGTAGTTGTTGTAGTAGCAGTAGTAGTAGCAGCAGTAGTATCAGTAGTAGTAGTAGTAGTATCAATAGTAGTAGTAGTAGTATCAATAGTAGTAGTAGTAGTAGTAGTATCAGTAGTAGTAGTAGTAGTATCAATAGTAGTAGTAGTAGTAGTAGTAGTAGTATCAGTAGTAGTAGTAGTATCAGTAGTAGCAGTAGTAGTAGCAGTAGTAGTAGTAGTATCAGTAGTAGCAGTAGTAGTAGTAGTATCAGTAGTAGCAGTAGTAGTAGTAGTATCAGTAGTATTAGTTTTTAAAGAATTTGAAGGAATTTGAAGAATTTGAAGGAATTTGTAGTAGTAGTAGTATCAGTAGTACTACTACTAGTAGTAGTAGTATCAGTAGTAGTAGTAGTAGTAGTATCAATAGTAGTAGTAGTATTCTCAGTAGTAGTAGTAGTAGTATCAGTAGTAGTAGTAGTATCAGTTTTTAAAGAATTTGAAGGAATTTGTAGTAGTAGTAGTAGTAGTAGTATTAGTAGTAGTATCAGTAGTACTACTAGTAGTAGTAGTAGTATTAGTAGTGGTAATAGTAGTAGTAGCAGTAGTAGTTGTTGTAGTAGCAGTAGTAGTAGCAGCAGTAGTATCATTAGTAGTGGTAGTAGTATCAGTAGTAGTAGTAGTAGTATCAGTAGTAGTATCAGTAGTAGTAGTAGTAGTATCAGTTGTAGTAGTAGTATCAGTTTTTAAAGAATTTGAAGGAATTTGTAGTAGTAGTAGTAGTAGTAGTATTATTATTAGTAGTAGTATCAGTAGTACTAGTAGTAGTAGTAGTAGTATTAGTAGTGGTAATAGTAGTAGTAGCAGTAGTAGTTGTTGTAGTAGCAGTAGTAGTAGCAGTAGCAGCAGTAGTATCATTAGTAGTAGTATCAGTAGTAGTAGTAGTAGTAGTATCAGTAGTAGTAGTAGTATCAGTAATAGTAGTAGTATCAGTAGTAGTAGTAGTATCAGTAATAGTAGTAGTATCAGTAATAGTAGTAGTATCAGTAGTAGTAGTAGTAGTATCAGTAGTAGTAGTAGTAGTATCAGTAGTAGTAGTAGTAGAAGTATCAGTAGTAGTAGGAGTAGTATCAGTAGTAGTAGTATCAGTTTTTAAAGAATTTGAAGGAATTTGTAGTAGTATCAGTAGTAGTTGTAGTATCAGCAGTAGCATCAGTAGTAGTAGCAGTAGCAGCAATAGTATCATTAGTAGTAGTAGTAGTGGTAGTAGTATCAGTAGTAGTAGTAGTAGTATCAGTAGTAGTAGTATCAGTTGTAGTAGTAGTAGTAGTAGTATCTGTTGTAGTAGTATTAATATCAGTTGTATCAGAAGATTTAGAAGGAATTTGAAAAATTTGAAGAATTTGAAAAATTTTAAGAATTTGAAGTATTTGAAGTATTCGAAAAAATTGAAAAAATCTGAAAAATTTGAAAAAAATTGAAAAATTTGAAAGATTTGAACCATTGGAACCATTTGAACAATAAGAACGATTACAAGAATTTGAAGGAATTTGAAGGAATATGAAAAATTTGAAGAATTTGAAGGAATTTGCATTCATTTCAATGGGAGCAAAAAACGCACAAAAAGTACAAATACTTTAAAAAGTATAAAAGGTACCATAACCATGAGATATAGCAGTAATGTCGAGAACGAGCCGAACGTTTCGGTACAAAAATCGTTGAAATCGGTTGAAGTATGCAGGAGTAGTTAGACGCACAAAAACGTACGGAATAATAATAATAATAATAATAATAATAATAATAATAATAATAATAAAGAAAAACAGGAAAACAATAAGTGAGAATGCTGTATAGCATTCTCACTGATAATAATAATAATAATAATAATAATAATAAAGAAAAACAGGAAAACAATAAGTGAGAATGCTGTATAGCATTCTCACTGATAATAACTAGAAAAAGCTGTTCCTACGCAACAGCGAGTGAGAATGCTAATCTGCAGAATGATTTGAGGAGAAGATGCAGAAGATCCATGCAGAAGAGAAAAAATAACTAAAAAACATTGAAGAATTTGAAAAATTTGAAGAATTTGTATTAGTAGTAGTAGTATCAGTAGTAGTAGTAGTTGTAGTATCAGTAGTAGTAGTAGTATCAGTAGTAGCAGTAGTAGTAGTAGTAGTATCAGTAGTAGTAGTATCAGTTTTTAAAGAATCTTAAGGAATTTGAAGGAATTTGTAGTAGTAGTTGTAGTAGTATCAGTAGTACTAGTAGAAGTAGTACTTGTATTATTAGTAGTAATAGTAGTAGTATCAGTAGTAGTAATAGTATCAGTTTTTAAAGAATTTGAAGGAATTTGTAGTAGTAGTAGTAGTAGTAGTATCAGTAGTACTAGTAGTAGTAGTAGTTGTATTAGTAGTAGTTGTTGTAGTAGCAGCAGTAGTATCGTTAGTAGTAGTAGTAGTAGTAGTTTCAGTAGTAGTAGTAGTAGTATCAGTAGTAGTAGTATCAGTAGTAGTAGTAGTAGTATCAGTAGTAGTAGTAGTAGTAGTAGTAGTAGTATCAGTAGTAGTAGTAGTAGTAGTAGTAGTAGTATCAGTAGTAGTAGTAGTAGTAGTATCAGTTTTTAAAGAATTTGAAGGAATTTGAAGAATTTGAAGGAATTTGTAGTAGTAGTAGTATCAGTAGTAGCAGTAGTAGCAGTTTTTAAAGAATTTTCAAGGAATTTGTAATAGTAGTAGTAGTAGTAGTAGTAGTAGTAGTATCAGTAGTTCTAGTAGTAGTAGTAGTTGTATTAGTAGTAGTAATAGTAGTAGTATCAGTAGTAGTAGTAGTAGTATCAGTAGTAGTGGTAGTATCAGTTTTTAAAGAATTTGAAGGAATTTGTAGTAGCAGTAGTAGTAGTAGTAGTATTAGTAGTAGTTTCAGTAGTACTAGTAGTGGTAGTAGTATCAGTAGTAGTACTAGTAGTGGTAGTAGTATCAGTAGTAGTAATAGTAGTAGTAGCAGTAGTAGTTGTTGTAGTAGCAGTAGTAGTAGCAGTAGCAGCAGTAGTATCATTAGTAGTAGTAGTAGTAGTAGTATCAGTAGTAGTAGTAGTATCAGTAGTAGTAGTAGTATCAGTATTAGTAGTAGTATCAGTAGAAGTAGTATTAGTATAAGTAGCAGTAGTAGTAGTAGTAGTATCAGTAGTAGTAGTAGTATCAGTAGTAGTAGTAGTATCAGTAGTAGTAGTAGTAGTAGTATCAGTAGTACTAGTTGTAGTAGCAGTAGTAGTAGCAGTAGCAGCAGTAGTATCATTAGTAGTAGTAGTAGTATCAGTAGTAGTAATAGTATCAGTAGTAGTAGTAGTAGTAGTAGTATCAGTAGTACTAGTAGTGGTAGTAGTTTTATTAGTAGTAGTAATAGTAGTAGTAGCAGTAGTAGTTTTATTAGTAGTAGTAATAGTAGTAGTAGCAGTAGTAGTAGTTGTTGTAGTAGCAGTAGTAGTAGTTGTTGTAGTAGCAGTAGTAGTAGCAGTAGCAGCAGTAGTAGTAGCAGTAGCAGCAGTAGTATCATTAGTAGTAGTAGTAGTAGTAGTAGTAGTAGTGGTAGTGGTAGTAGTTGTTGTAGTATCAGCAGTAGTATCAATAGTAGTAGTAGTAGCAGCAGTAGTATCATTAGTAGTATTAGTAGTAGTAGTAGTAGTATCAGTAGTAGTAGTAGTATCAGTAGTAGTAGTAGTAGAAGTATCAGTAGTAGTAATAGTAGTAGTAGTATCAGTAGTAGTAGTAGTAGTAGAAGTATCAGTAGTATTAGGAGTAGTATCAGTTCTTAAAGAATTTGAAGGAATTTGAAGAATTTGAAGGAATTTGTAGTAGTAGTAGTAGGAGTAGTAGTAGTACTATCAGTAGTAATAGTAGTAGTAGTAGTAATAGTAATAGTAGTAGTATCAGTAGTAGTTGTTGTAGTATCTGTTGTAGTAGTAGTATTAATATCAGTTGTATCAGAAGAACTAGAACAACTAGAAGGAATTTGAAGAATTTGAAAAATTTGAAGAATTATAAGTATTTGAAGTATTTGAAAAATTTGAAAAAAAATTAAAAATTTGAAAAAATTGAAAAATTTGAAAGATTTGAACCATTTGAACCATGTGAACAATTTGAACAATAAGAACGATTACAAGAATTTGAAGGAATATAAAAAATTTGAAGAATTTGAAGGAATTTGCATTCATTTCAATGGGAGCAAAAACGCACAAAAAGTACAAATACTTTAAAAAGTATAAAAGGTACCATAACCATGAGATATAGCAGTAATGTCGAGAACGAGCCGAACGTTTTGGTACGAAAATCGTTGAAATCGGTTAAAGTATGCAGGAGTAGTTAGACGCACAAAAACGTACGGAATAATAATAATAATAATAACTAGAAAAAGCTGTTCCTACGCAACAGCGAGTGAGAATGCTAATCTGCAGAATGATTTGAGGAGAAGATGCAGAAGATCCATGCAGAAGAGAAAAAAAGCTGAAAAACATTGAAGAATTTGAAAAATTTGAAGAATTTGAAGTAATTTGTAGTAGTAGTAGTAGTAGTATCAGTAGTATCAGTAGTAGTAGTAGTAGTATCAGTAGTATCAGTAGAAGTAGTATTAGTTTTTAAAGAATTTGAAGGAATTTGAAGAATTTCTAGTAATAGTAGTAGTAGTATCAGTAGTACTACTAGTAGTAGTAGTCGTAGTAGTATCAGTAGTAATAATAGTAGTATCAGTAGTAGTAGTAGTAGTATCAGTAGTAGTAGTATCAGTTTTTAAAGAATTTGAAGGAATTTGTAGTAGTAGTAGTAGTAGTAGTATCAGTAGTACTAGTAGTAGTAATAGTTGTATTAGTAGTAGTAATAGTAGTAATATCAGTAGTAGTAGTAATAGTATCAGTAGTAGTAGTAGTATCAGTTTTTAAAGAATTTGAAGGAATTTGTAGTAGTAGTAGTAGTAGTAATAGCATCAGTAGTACTACTAGTAGTAGTAGTTGTATTAGTAGTAGTAATAGTAGTAGTAGCAGTAGTAGTTGTAGTAGCAGTAGTAGTAGCAGTAGCAGCAGTAGTATCATTAGTAGTAGTATCAGTAGTAGCAGTAGTAGTAGTAGTAGTATCAGTAGTAGCAGTAGTAGTAGTAGTAGTATCAGTAGTAGCAGTAGTAGTAGTAGTATCAGTAGTAGCAGTAGTATCAGTAGTAGTAGTATTAGTTTTTAAAGAATTTGAAGGAATTTCAAGAATTTGAAGGAATTTGTAGTAGTAGTAGTAGTATCAGTAGTACTACTAGTAGTAGTAGTTATATTATTAGTAGTAATAGTAGTAGTATCAGTAGTAGTAGTAGTATCAGTTTTTAAAGAATTTGAAGGAATTTGTAGTAGTAGTAGTAGTATCAGTTTTTAAAGAATTTGAAGGAATTTGTAGTAGTAGTATTAGTAGTAGTATCAGTAGTATTACTAGTAGTAGTAGTAGTATTAGTAGTGGTAATAGTAGTAGTAGCAGTAGTAGTTGTTGTAGTAGCAGTAGTAGTAGCAGTAGCAGCAGTAGTATCATTAGTAGTAGTATCAGTACTAGTAGTAGTAGTAGTATCAGTAGTAGTAGTAGTAGTAGTATCAGTAGTAGTAGTAGTAGTAGTATCAGTAGTAGTAGTAGTAGTATCAGTAGTAGTAGTAGTAGTAGTATCAGTAGTAGTAGTAGAAGTATCAGTAGTAGTAGGAGTAGTATCAGTAGAAGTAGTATCAGTTTTTAAAGAATTTGAAGGAATTTGTAGTAGTAGTAGTAGTATCAGTAGTACTACTAGTAGTAGTAGTAGTAATAGTAGTAGTAGCAGTAGTAGTAGTTGTTGTAGTAGCAGTAGCAGCAGTAGTAGTAGCAGTAGCAGCAGTAGTATCATTAGTAGTAGTAGTAGTAGTAGTAGTAGTAGTATCAGTAGTAGTAGTAGTGTCAGTAGTAGTAGTAGTAGTATCATTAGTAGTAGTAGAAGTATCAGTAGTAGTAGTAGAAGTATCAGTAGTAGTAGGAGTAGTATCAGTAGTATTAGTTGTGGTAGTAGTTGTATTAGTAGTAGTACTAGTAGTGGTAGTGGTAGTAGTTGTTGTAGTATCAGCAGTAGTATCAATAGTAGTAGTAGTAGCAGCAGTAGTATCATTAGTAGTATTAGTAGTAGTAGTAGTAGTATCAGTAGTAGTAGTAGTATCAGTAGTAGTAGTAGAAGTATCAGTAGTAGTAGTAGTATCAGTAGTAGTAGTAGTATCAGTAGTAGTAGTAGTAGTAGTAGAAGTATCAGTAGTATTAGGAGTAGTATCAGTTCTTAAAGAATTTGAAGGAATTTGAAGAATTTGAAGGAATTTGTAGTAGTAGTAGTAGGAGTAGTAGTAGTACTATCAGTAGTAATAGTAGTAGTAGTAGTAATAGTAGTAGTATCAGTAGTAGTTGTTGTAGTATCTGTTGTAGTAGTAGTATTAATATCAGTTGTATCAGAAGAACTAGAACAACTAGAAGGAATTTGAAGAATTTGAAAAATTTGAAGAATTATAAGTATTTGAAGTATTTGAAAAATTTGAAAAAAAATTAAAAATTTGAAAAAATTGAAAAATTTGAAAGATTAGTAGTAGTAGTAGTAGTATCAGTAGTACTACTAGTAGTAGTAGTAGTAATAGTAGTAGTAGCAGTAGTAGTAGTTGTTGTAGTAGCAGTAGTAGTAGCAGTAGCAGCAGTAGTAGTAGCAGTAGCAGCAGTAGTATCATTAGTAGTAGTAGTATCAGTAGTAGCAGTAGTAGTAGTAGTAGTATCAGTAGTAGTAGTATCAGTTTTTAAAGAATCTTAAGGAATTTGAAGGAATTTGTAGTAGTAGTTGTAGTAGTATCAGTAGTACTAGTAGAAGTAGTACTTGTATTATTAGTAGTAATAGTAGTAGTATCAGTAGTAGTAGTATCAGTAGTAGTAATAGTATCAGTTTTTAAAGAATTTGAAGGAATTTGTAGTAGTAGTAGTAGTAGTAGTATCAGTAGTACTAGTAGTAGTAGTAGTTGTATTAGTAGTAGTTGTTGTAGTAGCAGCAGTAGTATCGTTAGTAGTAGTAGTAGTAGTAGTTTCAGTAGTAGTAGTAGTAGTATCAGTAGTAGTAGTAGTAGTAGTATCAGTAGTAGTAGTAGTAGTAGTAGTATCAGTAGTAGTAGTAGTAGTATCAGTTTTTAAAGAATTTGAAGGAATTTGAAGAATTTGAAGGAATTTGTAGTAGTAGTAGTATCAGTAGTAGCAGTAGTAGCAGTTTTTAAAGAATTTTCAAGGAATTTGTAATAGTAGTAGTAGTAGTAGTAGTAGTAGTAGTAGTATCAGTAGTTCTAGTAGTAGTAGTAGTTGTATTAGTAGTAGTAATAGTAGTAGTATCAGTAGTAGTAGTAGTAGTATCAGTAGTAGTGGTAGTATCAGTTTTTAAAGAATTTGAAGGAATTTGTAGTAGCAGTAGTAGTAGTAGTAGTATTAGTAGTAGTTTCAGTAGTACTAGTAGTGGTAGTAGTATCAGTAGTAGTACTAGTAGTGGTAGTAGTATCAGTAGTAGTAATAGTAGTAGTAGCAGTAGTAGTTGTTGTAGTAGCAGTAGTAGTAGCAGTAGCAGCAGTAGTATCATTAGTAGTAGTAGTAGTAGTAGTATCAGTAGTAGTAGTAGTATCAGTAGTAGTAGTAGTATCAGCATTAGTAGTAGTATCAGCAGTAGTAGTAGTAGTATAAGTATCAGTAGTAGTAGTAGTAGTATCAGTAGTAGTAGTAGTATCAGTAGTAGTAGTAGTATCAGTAGTAGTAGTAGTAGTAGTATCAGTAGTACTAGTTGTGGTAGTAGTTGTATTAGTAGTAGTAATAGTAGTAGTAGCAGCAGTAGTAGTTGTAGTAGCAGTAGTAGTAGCAGTAGCAGCAGTAGTATCATTAGTAGTAGTAGTAGTATCAGTAGTAGTAACAGTATCAGTAGTAGTAGTAGTAGTAGTATCAGTAGTACTAGTAGTGGTAGTAGTTTTATTAGTAGTAGTAATAGTAGTAGTAGCAGTAGTAGTAGTTGTTGTAGTAGCAGTAGTAGTAGCAGTAGCAGCAGTAGTAGTAGCAGTAGCAGCAGTAGTATCATTAGTAGTAGTAGTAGTAGTAGTAGTAGTAGTAGTAGTATCAGTAGTAGTAGTAGTGTCAGTAGTAGTAGTAGTAGTATCATTAGTAGTAGTAGAAGTATCAGTAGTAGTAGTAGAAGTATCAGTAGTAGTAGGAGTAGTATCAGTAGTATTAGTTGTGGTAGTAGTTGTATTAGTAGTAGTACTAGTAGTGGTAGTGGTAGTAGTTGTTGTAGTATCAGCAGTAGTATCAATAGTAGTAGTAGTAGCAGCAGTAGTATCATTAGTAGTATTAGTAGTAGTAGTAGTAGTATCAGTAGTAGTAGTAGTAGAAGTATCAGTAGTATTAGGAGTAGTATCAGTTCTTAAAGAATTTGAAGGAATTTGAAGAATTTGAAGGAATTTGTAGTAGTAGTAGTAGGAGTAGTAGTAGTACTATCAGTAGTAATAGTAGTAGTAGTAGTAGTAGTAATAGTAGTAGTATCAGTAGTAGTTGTTGTAGTATCTGTTGTAGTAGTAGTATTAATATCAGTTGTATCAGAAGAACTAGAACAACTAGAAGGAATTTGAAGAATTTGAAAAATTTGAAGAATTATAAGTATTTGAAGTATTTGAAAAATTTGAAAAAAAATTAAAAATTTGAAAAAATTGAAAAATTTGAAAGATTTGAACCATTTGAACCATGTGAACAATTTGAACAATAAGAACGATTACAAGAATTTGAAGGAATATAAAAAATTTGAAGAATTTGAAGGAATTTGCATTCATTTCAATGGGAGCAAAAACGCACAAAAAGTACAAATACTTTAAAAAGTATAAAAGGTACCATAACCATGAGATATAGCAGTAATGTCGAGAACGAGCCGAACGTTTTGGTACGAAAATCGTTGAAATCGGTTAAAGTATGCAGGAGTAGTTAGACGCACAAAAACGTACGGAATAATAATAATAATAATAACTAGAAAAAGCTGTTCCTACGCAACAGCGAGTGAGAATGCTAATCTGCAGAATGATTTGAGGAGAAGATGCAGAAGATCCATGCAGAAGAGAAAAAAAGCTGAAAAACATTGAAGAATTTGAAAAATTTGAAGAATTTGAAGTAATTTGTAGTAGTAGTAGTAGTAGTATCAGTAGTATCAGTAGTAGTAGTAGTAGTATCAGTAGTATCAGTAGAAGTAGTATTAGTTTTTAAAGAATTTGAAGGAATTTGAAGAATTTCTAGTAATAGTAGTAGTAGTATCAGTAGTACTACTAGTAGTAGTAGTCGTAGTAGTATCAGTAGTAATAGTAGTAGTATCAGTAGTAGTAGTAGTAGTATCAGTAGTAGTAGTATCAGTTTTTAAAGAATTTGAAGGAATTTGTAGTAGTAGTAGTAGTAGTAGTAGTATCAGTAGTACTAGTAGTAGTAATAGTTGTATTAGTAGTAGTAATAGTAGTAATATCAGTAGTAGTAGTAATAGTATCAGTAGTAGTAGTAGTATCAGTTTTTAAAGATTTTGAAGGAATTTGAAGAATTTGAAGGAATTTGTAGTAGTAGTAGTAGTATCAGTAGTACTACTAGTAGTAGTAGTTATATTATTAGTAGTAATAGTAGTAGTATCAGTAGTAGTAGTAGTATCAGTTTTTAAAGAATTTGAAGGAATTTGTAGTAGTAGTAGTAGTATCAGTTTTTAAAGAATTTGAAGGAATTTGTAGTAGTAGTAGTAGTATTAGTAGTAGTATCAGTAGTATTACTAGTAGTAGTAGTAGTATTAGTAGTGGTAATAGTAGTAGTAGCAGTAGTAGTTGTTGTAGTAGCAGTAGTAGTAGCAGTAGCAGCAGTAGTATCATTAGTAGTAGTATCAGTACTAGTAGTAGTAGTAGTATCAGTACTAGTAGTAGTAGTAGTATCAGTAGTAGTAGTAGTAGTAGTAGTAGTATCAGTAGTAGTAGTAGTAGTATCAGTAGTAGTAGTAGTAGTATCAGTAGTAGTAGTAGAAGTATCAGTAGAAGTAGTATCAGTTTTTAAAGAATTTGAAGGAATTTGTAGTAGTAGTAGTAGTATCAGTAGTACTACTAGTAGTAGTAGTAGTAATAGTAGTAGTATCAGTAGTAGTTGTTGTAGTATCAGTAGTAGCATCAGTAGTAGTAGCAGTAGCAGCAATAGTATCATTAGTAGTAGTAGTAGTGGTAGTAGTATCAGTAGTAGTAGTAGTAGTATCAGTAGTAGTAGTATCAGTTGTAGTAGTAGTAGGAGTATTAATATCAGTTGTATCAGAAGAATTAGAAGGAATTTGAAAAATGTGAAGAATTTGAAAAATTTGAAGAATTTGAAAAATTTGAAGAATTTGAAGTATTTGAAGTATTTGAAAAAAATTGAAAAATTTGAAAAAAATTCAAAGATTTGAACCATTTGAACAATAAGAACGATTACAAGAATTTGAAGGAATTTGAAGGAATATGAAAAATTTGAAGAATTTGAAGGAATTTGCATTCATTTCAATGGGAGCAAAAAACGCACAAAAAGTACAAATACTTTAAAAAGTATAAAAGGTACCATAACCATGAGATATAGCAGTAATGTCGAGAACGAACCGAACGTTTTGGTACGAAAATCGTTGAAATCGGTTGAAGTATGCAGGAGTAGTTAGACGCACAAAAACGTACGGAATAATAATAATAATAACTAGAAAAAGCTGTTCCTACGCAACAGCGAGTGAGAATGCTAATCTGTAGAATGATTTGAGGAGAAGATGCAGAAGATCAATGCAGAAGAGAAAAAATAGCTAAAAAACATTGAAGAATTAGAAAAGTTTGAAGAAATTTGAAGAATTTGAAGTAATTTGTAGTAGTAGTAGTAGTAGTAGTAGTAGTAGTAGTAGTATCAGTAGTACTAGTAGTAGTAGTTGTTGTTGTATTATTAGTAGTAATAGTAGAAGTGTCAGTACTATCAGTAGTAGTAGTAGTATCAGTAGTATCAGTAGTAGTAGTAGTAGTATCAGTAGTATCAGTAGTAGTAGTATTATCAGTAGTAGTAGTATCAGTTTTTAAGGAATTTGAAGGAATTTGAAGGAATTTGTAGTAGTAGTAGTAGTAGTAGTAGTAGTAGTAGTAGTATCAGTAGTACTAGTAGTAGTAGTAGTTGTTGTTGTATTATTAGTAGTAATAGTAGAAGTGTCAGTAGTAGTAGTAGTAGTAGTAGTATCAGTAGTAGTAGTATCAGTTTTTAAAGAATTTGAAGGAATTTGTAGTAGTAGTAGTAGTAGTAGTATCAGTAGTATCAGTAGTACTAGTTGTTGTATTAGTAGTAGTAATAGTAGTAGTATCAGTAGTAATAGTAGTAGTATCAGTAGTAGTAGTAGTAGTAGTATCAGTAGTAGTGGTAGAATCAGTTTTTAAAGAATTTGAAGGAATTTGTAGTAGTAGTAGTAGTATTAGTAGTAGTATCAGTAGTACTAGTAGTGGTAGTAGTTGTATTAGTAGTAGTAATAGTAGTAGTAGTTATTGTAGTAGCAGTAGTAGTAGCAGTAGCAGCAGTAGTATCATTAGTAGTAGTAGTAGTAGTAGTAGTATCAGTAGTAGTAGTAATATCAGTAGTAGTAGTAGTAGTAGTAATATCAGTAGTAGTAGTAGAAGTATCAGTAGGAGTAGTATCAGTAGTAGTAGTAGTATCAGTTTTTAAAGAATTTGAAGGAATTTGAAGAATTTAAAGGAATTTGTAGTAGTAGTAGTATCAGTAGTACTAGTAGTAGTAGTAGTAGTAGTAATAGTAGTAGTATCAGTAATAGTTGTTGTAGTATCAGCAGTAGCATCAGTAGTAGTAGCAGTAGCAGCAAGAGTATCATTAGTAGTAGTAGTAGTGGTAATAGTATCAGTAGTAGTAGTAGTAGTAGTATCAATAGTAGTAGTTACAGTTGTAGTAGTAGTAGTAGTAGTAGAAGTAGTAGTAGTAGAAGTAGTAGTAGAAGGAGTAGTATCTGTTGTAGTAGTATTAATATCAGTTGTATCAGAAGAACTAGAAGGAATTTGAAGAATTTGAAAAATTTGAAGAATTTGAAGTATTTGAAGTATTCGAAAAAATTGAAAAAATCTGAAAAATTTGAAAAAAATTGAAAAGTTTGAAAGATTTGAACAATTTGAACCATTTGAACAATTTGAACATTAAGAACGATTACAAGAATTTGAAAGAATTTGAAGGAATATGAAAAATTTGAAGAATTTGAAGGAATTTGCATTCATTTCAATGGGAACAAAAAACGCACAAAAAGTACAAATACTTTAAAAAGTATAAAAGGTACCATAACCATGAGATATAGCAGTAATGTCGAGAACGAGCCGAACGTTTTGGTACCAAAATCGTTGAAATCGGTTGAAGTATGCAGGAGTAGTTAGACGCACAAAAACGTACGGAATAATAATAATAATAATAATAATAATAATAATAATAAAGAAAAACAGGAAAACAATAAGTGAGAATGCTGTATAGCATTCTCACTGACTAGAGAAATTTGCATTTCCTGCGAAAATGCACTGTGAATGCAGATAGCTTAATGATTGAGCAAAAGATGCAGAAGATCTTTGAAGAAGAGAAAAAATAGCTGAAAAGCATTGAAGAAGTTGAAAAAGTTGAAGAAGTTGAAAAAGTTGAAGAAGTTGAAAGAGTTGAAGAATTTGAACATGAAAGAACAATAGCTAAATGATTAGAAGAAGAAAAAACTGAGGGTAAGGCACCAAACATTTCCTAACTCATTCTAAACACTGAATCGTTTAACAAAGCAGAAGTAGAATTTCAAACTTGAATATACTGTAGCCATATGTGGGCCTGCATTTTTAGGGAGTATAAGGGGTTTCGCCCCCATTGAAAAGCATTGGATGTTTGACACCTCCTAACTTGGAGATGCTTTACGTGACGAGGCCCAAACTTATTGTGGAGCATTCTGTATAAAGGAGGTACAGACTCTGTAATGCAGAAGTTTGTCCGAGCTTCCTAGAGCTACTTCCGGTTAGCAACATGCTAACCATTAGCCGCTAACATGGTTGTGTTCAGTATCACCAGGTGATTGTACTCTGTCAGTTTGGTCCAAATCCTGTACTGGGAAGTGCCTCAAAAAGGGGTGCCAATACTTAATGTCACCAAACGTGACCTAAGTTCATGGGTCAGATTGGCCTCCTTTAGAAACTCAGCCTCACCACATCTGGGCCCAGAACTCAACATTTGACCAAAATGGCGTGCAGCGCCATTTCCCACAGGTGGGTGGTGCTGTATTTGCCAATTGGGTCGTGTCTGGGCATCATGCCAGGTCCTGTTGGAAGCAAAGGCCCAATAGGAAAGCATGTGAAATCCAAAATGGGACAGAAAAGTGACACATGGCTGAAAGTCACTTGAAAATTTTAAAATGTCAAGAGGAAGTGACTGTGCGAATTTCAGATTCCTACATTAATCACAACAACTGCGGTGAGTGTCGAAAGTTGCCATTCTATCTCAATGGAGCCTCTCCCTCTGGCCCTCAGAGTTCCGTCGTCATGGAAACTCACTGACACACCTGCAGCGGGCCAGTCTACCGAAGTGCAGACACTTTGCTCAAAATATGTCCCATTGGGTTATAATGGAGAACTTTGCCTCGCACAATGCTCCATATCTCCTTATCCGTAAATGGCAGAGATGTAATTTTTTCTGCGTTTATTTCTTAACGGATAGGGGAAGAAGACTTGCTATCGGTTTTTGCAGGAAATATTTTAATAAAGGCGTGAAAAATTATGATATAAAGGATATTTTTAAGGAATTTCAAAAATCCTCTAAAAACGGTCCCAAACAAATCGCTCTAGCTGAAAAAGTATAAGAGATATCAAAATAATTCTTTCACTGTGAGTATCAGCAGGCTTTTGAGGACTATGTTGCTCATTTTTATGTTTGTACAAAAATCGGTGTAGGCACAGCGACGATGTAAAAAAGTGGATCATTTGGAAAAATGCAGCTCTAAAGCATTTTCAGGATTTTGCAGATTCGCTACTCCCGAACAAATTGTTCCTGCGGCCAAACTGTAACAGTTATCCACAAAATTCCTTTTTTGTGAGTGCCAGAAGGGTTGGGACATTCATGTGTGAAAGTCTCATGCCTGTACATCAAACGGTTTAGGAGTAGCGATGATGCGAAAACGTGTGATGTTTTCGATTTTCAGGCGTCATTTTTCAAAACCGCTCCATAGGCAATGAATGGGGGAAGTTTCGGGTTTGTGTCACTCTGAGGTGATTTGCGAACAATCTATAAAGGCTACACCAATGAGGGTTACATTTCCTGAATCCAGACCAAAATTCCTACGTTTTGATGTATAATTTATGTGGATAGGTTGAAAATTGAGCGAGTGAGAAGAAGTTGTTCGGAGTAGAAGAATTAGTTGAATTTCTAGAGTGCGCACTCTATAACTGCCTCCTTGATGACCATAGCAACGCATGTTATTTGCTGAATTTCTTGAAAAGCCAACATTATTTTAAGGAGGTACTATATGAAAATGGTTAAAGATATGAAAAAGCTGAAATATACCATAATAGCTGAAAGATATCACTACATTTTAAAAGTTGAATGGCGTTTCTAGCTGAAAGTAGGCTGAAGCAGTAAGCTGTCAAAAAGCAGCTGAAATGAGCGGAATTTTAGTGAATTACATTCATTTCCTATGGGAGAAAAAAAAGCTGAAAATTTGCAGAAAAAGCTGAATATTTTAAAAAGTTGAAAAGGCATAAGTACAAAAAGATATAGCCATCGATTCCAGAAGAAGCTGAATAGTTTAAAAGTTGAATGGTTGAAATCGGACAAAAACGGTAGGAGGAGAAGCGAATCAAACTTTAAACAGTAAAAAGGCGAAAGAGGATCTCAATAACTGTGAATGCCTACTGCATTCACAGTAATAATAATAATAATAATAAAGAAAAACAGGAAAACAATAAGTGAGAATGCTGTAAAGCATTCTCACTGATAACTAGAAAAAGCTGTTCCTACGCAACAGCGAGTGAGAATGCTAATCTGCAGAATGATTTGAGGAGAAGATGCAGAAGATCAATGCAGAAGAGAAAAAATAGCTAAAAAACATTGAAGAATTAGAAAAATTTGAAGAATTTGAACAATTTGAAGTAATTTGTAGTAGTAGTAGTAGTAGTAGAAGTACTATCAGTAGTAGTAGTATCAGTAGTATCAGTAGTAGTAGTAGTAGTAGTATCAGTAGTATCAGTAATAGCAGTAGTAGTAGTAGTATCAGTAGTAGTAGTATCAGTTTTTAAGGAATTTGAAGGAATTTGAGGAATTTGAAGGAATTTGTAGTAGTACTAGTAGTAGTATCAGTAGTACTAGTAGTAGTAGTTGTTGTTGTATTATTAGTAGTAATAGTAGTAGTGTCAGTAGTAGTAGTAGTAAGTAGTATCAGTAGTAGTAGTAGTATCAGTTTTTAAAGAATTTGAAGGAATTTGTAGTAGTAGTAATACTAGTAGTATCAGTAGTACTAGTTGTTGTATTAGTAGTAGTAATAGTAGTAGTATCAGTAGTAGTAGTAGTAGTATCAGTAGTAGTGGTAGTATCAGTTTTTAAAGAATTTGTAGTAGTAGTAGTAGTATTAGTAGTAGTATCAGTAGTACTAGTAGTGGTAGTAGTTGTATTAGTAGTAGTAATAGTAGTAGTAGCAGTAGTAGTTGTTGTAGTAGCAGTAGTAGTAGCAGTAGCAGCAGTAGTATCATTAGTAGTAGTAGTAGTAGTATCAGTAGTAGTAGTAGTAGTAGTAGTAGTAGTATCAGTAGTAGAAGTATCAGTAGGAATAGTATCAGTAGTAGTAGTAGTATCAGTTTTTAAAGAATTTGAAGGAATTTGAAGAATGTAAAGGAATTTGTAGTAGTAGTAGTAGTATCAGTAGTACTAGTAGTAGTAGTAGTAATAGTAGTAGTATCAGTAGTAGTTGTTGTAGTATCAGCAGTAGCATTAGTAGTAGTAGCAGTAGCAGCAATAGTATCATTAGTAGTAGTAGTAGTGGTAGTAGTATCAGTAGTAGTGGTAGTAGTATCAGTAGTAGTAGTATCAGTTGTAGTAGTAGTAGTAGTAGTAGAAGTAGTAGTAGTAGAAGTAGTAGTAGTATCTGTTGTAGTAGTAGTATTAATATCAGTTGTATCAGAAGAACTAGAAGGAATTTGAAGAATTTGAAAAATTTGAAGAATTTGAAGTATTTGAAAAATTTGAAAAAAAATTGAAAAATTTGAAAAAATTGAAAAATTTGAAAGATTTGAACCATTTGAACCATGTGAACAATTTGAACATTAAGAACGATTACAAGAATTTGAAGGAATTTGAAGGAATATGAAAAATTTGAAGAATTTGAAGGAATTTGCATTCATTTCAATGGGAGCAAAAAACGCACAAAAAGTACAAATACTTTAAAAAGTATAAAAGGTACCATAACCATGAGATATAGCAGTAATGTCGAGAACGAGCCGAACATTTTGGTACGAAAAGTGTTGAAATCGGTTGAAGTATGCAGGAGTAGTTAGACGCACAAAAACGTACGGAATAATAATAATAATAACTAGAAAAAGCTGTTCCTACGCAACAGCGAGTGAGAATGCTAATCTGCAGAATGATTTGAGGAGAAGATGCAGAAGTTTCATGCAGAAGAGAAAAAAAAGCTGAAAAACATTGAAGAATTTGAAAAATTTGAAGAAATTGAACAATTTGAAGTAATTTGTAGTAGTAGTAGTAGTAGTAGTATCAGTAGTAGTAGTAATAGTAGTAGTAGTAGTATCAGTAGTAGTAGTAGTAGTATCAGTAGTAGTAGTATCAGTAGTAGTAGTATCAGTAGTAGTAGTATTTGTATCAGTTTTTAAAGAATTTGAAGGAATTTGAAGACTTTAAAGTAATTAGTAGTAGTAGTAGTAGTAGTAGTATCAGTATCAGTAGTAGTAGTAGTAGTAGTATCAGTAGTATTAGAAGTAGTAGTAGTATCAGTAGTAGTAGTATCAGTAGTAGTAGTAGTTGTATCAGTTTTTAAAGAATTTGAAGGAATTTGAAGAATTTAAAGGAATTTGTAGTAGTAGTAGAAGTAGTATCAGTAGTACTAGTAGTAGTAGTTGTTGTATTAGTAGTAGTAATAGTAGTAGTATCAGTAGTCATAGGAGTAGTATCAGTAGTAGTAGTAGTATCAGTTTTTAAAGAATTTGAAGGAATTTTGTAGTAGTAGTACTAGTAGTAGTAGTAGTAGTAGTAGTATCAGTAGTACTACTACTAGTAGTAGTTGTAGTAGTAATAGTAGTAGTATTATTAGTAGTAGTAGTATTAGTAGTAGTAGTATCAGTTTTTAAAGAATTTGAAGGAATTTTATAGTAGTAGTAGTAGTAGTATCAGTAGTACTAGTGGTAGTAGTTGTATTAGTAGTAGTATTAGTTGTAGTAGCAGTAGAAGTTGTTGTTGTAGTAGTAGTAGTAGTAGCAGTAGCAGCAGTAGTATCATTAGAAGCAGTAGTATTATCAGTAGTAGTAGTAGTAGTAGTAGTATCAGGAGTAGTAGTAGTAGTAGTAGTAGTAGTATCAGTAGTACTAGTAGTAGTAGTTGTATTAGTAGTAGTAATAGTAGTAGTAGCAGTAGTAGTTGTTTTAGTAGTAGTAGTAGTAGCAGTAGCAGCAGTAGTATCATTAGTAGTAGTAGTAGTATCAGTAGTAGTAGTAGTAGTAGTAGTAGTAGTAGTAGTATCAGTAGTAGTAGTAGTTGTATGAGTAGTAGTAGTAGTAGTAGTATCAGTAGTAGTAGTAGTAGTTGTATCAGTTTTTAAAGAATTTGAAGGAATTTGTAGTAGTAGTAGTAGTAGTAGTATCAGTAGTACTAGTAGTAGTAGTTGTTGTATTAGTAGTAGTAATAGCAGTAGTATCAGTAGTAGTAGGAGTAGTATCAGTAGTAGTGGTAGTATCAGTTTTTAAAGAATTTTAAGGAATATGTAGCAGTAGTAGTAGTAGTAGTAGCAGTAGTAGTATTATTAGTAGTATCAGTAGTACTAGTAGTGGTAGTAGTTATATTAGTAGTAGTAATAGTATGAGTAGCAGTAGTAGTAGTTGTAGTAGCAGTAGTAGTAGCAGTAGCAGCAGTAGTATCATTAGTAGTAGTAGTAGTAGTAGTATCAGTAGTAGTAGTAGTATCAGTAGTAGTAGTAGTAGTAGTATCAGTAGTAGTAGTAGAAGTATCAGTAGTAGTAGTAGAAGTATCAGTAGTAGTAGTAGTAGTATCAGTTTTTAAAGAATTTGAAGGAATTTGAAGAATTTGAAGGAATTTGTAGTAGTAGTAGTAGTATCAGTAGTACTAGTAGTAGTAGTAGTAGTCGTAGTAATAGTAGTAGTATCAGTAGTAGTTGTTGTAGTATCAGCAGTAATATCAGTAGTAGTAGCAGTAGCAGCAATAGTATCATTAGTAGTAGTAGTAGTGGTAGTAGTATCAGTAGTAGTAGTAGTAGTATCAGTAGTAGTAGTATCAGTTGTAGTAGTAGTAGTAGTAGGAGTAGTATCTTTTGTAGTAGTAGTATTAATATCAGTTGTATCAGAAGAATTAGAAGGAATTTGAAAAAGTTGAAGAATTTGAAAAAATTGAAGAATTTGAAAATTTTGAAAAAATTTGAAAAATTTGAAAAATTTGAAAAAATTTGAAAAATTTGAAAGATTTGAACCATTTGAACAATTTGAACAATAAGAACGATTACAAGAATTTGAACAAATTTGAAGGAATATGAAAAATTTGAAGAATTTGAAGGAATTTGCATTCATTTCAATGGGAGCAAAAAACGCACAAAAAGTACAAATACTTCAAAAAGTATAAAAGGTACTATAACGATGAGATATAGCAGTAATGTCGAGAACGAGCCGAACATTTTGGTACGAAAATCGTTGAAATCGGTTGAAGTATGCAGGAGTAGTTAGACGCACAAAAACGTACGGAATAATAATAATAATAACTAGAAAAAGCTGTTCCTACGCAACAGCGAGTGAGAATGCTAATCTGCAGAATGATTTGAGGAGAAGATGCAGAAGATCCATGCAGAAGAGAAAAAAAAGCTAAAAAAACATTGAAGAATTTGAAAAATTTGAAGAATTTGAACAATTTGAAGTAATTTGTAGTAGTAGTAGTAGTAGTAGTAGTAGTAGTAGTAGTAGTATCAGTAGTAATAGTAGTAGTAGTAGTGTCAGTAGTATCAGTAGTAGCAGTAGTAGTAGTATCAGTAGAAGTAGTATTAGGTTTTAAAGAATTTGAAGGAATTTGAAGAATTTGTAGTAGTAGTATCAGTAGTACTAGTAGTAGTTGTATTATTAGTAATAGTAGTAGTATCAGTAGTAGTAGTAGTAGTAGTAGTATCAGTAGTAGTAGTAGTATCAGTTTTTAAAGAATTTGAAGGAATTTGTAGTAGTAGTATTAGTAGTAGTAGTAGTATCAGTAGTACTAGTAGTAGTAATAGTTGTATTAGTAGTAGTAATAGTAGTAGTATCAGTAGTAGTAGTAGTAGTAGTATCAGTAGTAGTAGATCAGTTTTTAAAGAATTTGAAGGAATTTGTAGTAGTAGTATTAGTAATAGTATCAGTAGTACTACTAGTAGTAGTAGTTGTATTAGTAGTAGTAATAGTAGTAGTAGCAGTAGTAGTTGTTGTAGTAGCAGTAGTAGTAGCAGTAGCAGCAGTAGTATCATTAGTAGTAGTAGTAGTAGTATCAATAGTAGTAGTATCAGTAGTATCAGTAGTAGTATCAGTAGTATCAGTAGTAGTAGTAGTATCAGTAGTATCAGTAGTAGTAGTAGTATCAGTAGTAGTAGTATTAGTTTTTAAAGAATTTGAAGGAATTTGAAGGAATTTGTAGTACTAGTAGTAGTATCAGTAGTACTACTACTAGTAGTAGTTATATTATTAGTAGTAATAGTAGTAGTATCAGTAGTAGTAGTAGTAGTAGTATCAGTAGTAGTAGTAGTATCAGTTTTTAAAGAATTTGAAGGAATTTTTAGTAGTAGTAGTAGTAGTAGTAGTAGTAGTATCAGTAGTACTACTACTAGTAGTAGTAGTATTAGTAGTGGTAATAGTAGTAGTAGCAGTAGTAGTTGTTGTAGTAGCAGTAGTAGTAGCAGTAGCAGCAGTAGTATCATTAGTAGTAGTATCAGTAGTAGTAGTAGTAGTATCAGTAGTAGTAGTAGTAGTATCAGTAGTAGTAGTAGTAGAAGTATCAGTAGTAGTAGGAGTAGTATCAGTAGTAGTAGTATCAGTTTTTAAAGAATTTGAAGGAATTAGTAGTAGTAGTAGTAGTAGTAGTAGTAGTAGTATCAGAAGTACTAGTAGTAGTAGTAGTAGTAATAGTAGTAGTATCAGTAGTAGTTGTTGTAGTATCAGCAGTAGCATCAGTAGTAGTAGCAGTAGCAGCAATAGTATCATTAGTAGTAGTAGTAGTGGTAGCAGTATCAGTAGTAGTAGTATCAGTAGTAGTAGTATCAGTTGTAGTAGTAGTAGTAGTAGTAGTAGTAGGAGTAGGATTAGTATCTGTTGTAGTAGTAGTATTAATATCAGTTGTATCAGAAGAATTAGAAGGAATTTGAAAAAATTGAAGAATTTGAAAAATTTGAAGAATTTGAAGTATTTGAAAAAATTTGAAAAATTTGAAAAAAATTGAAAAATGTGAAAGATTTGAACCATTTGAACCATTTGAACAATTTGAACAATAAGAACGATTACAAGAATTTGAAGGAATTTGAAGGAATATGAAAAATTTGAAGGAATTTGCATTCATTTCAATGGGAGCAAAAAACGCACAAAAAGTACAAATACTTTAAAAAGTATAAAAGGTACCATAACCATGAGATATAGCAGTAATGTCAAGAACGAGCCGAACGTTTTGGTACGAAAATCGTTGAAATCGGTTGAAGTATGCAGGAGTAGTTAGACGCACAAAAACGTACGGAATAATAATAATAATAATAATAATAATAATAATAATAATAATAAAGAAAAACAGGAAAACAATAAGTGAGAATGCTGTATAGCATTCTCACTGATAATAATAATAATAATAATAATAAAGAAAAACAGGAAAACAATAAGTGAGAATGCTGTATAGCATTCTCACTGATAATAAAGAAAAACAGGAAAACAATAAGTGAGAATGTTGTAAAGCATTCTCACTGATAATAATAATAATAATAAAGAAAAACAGGAAAACAATAAGTGAGAATGCTGTATAGCATTCTCACTGATAAAGAAAAACAGGAAAACAATAAGTGAGAATGCTGTATAGCATTCTCACTGACTAGAAAAAGCTGTTCCTACGCAACAGCGAGTGAGAATGCTAATCTGCAGAATGATTTGAGAAGAAGATGCAGAAAACATTGAAATCAGATTTGAAGAATTAGAAAAAAAAATTAAATTTGAAGAATTTGAAAAAGTTTGAAGAATTGAAACAAATAGAAGAATTTGAAAGAATTTGAAGAATTTGAAAAAGTTTGAAGAATTGAAACAAATAGAAGAATTTGAAAGAATTTGAAGAATTTGAAAAAGTTTGAAGAATTGAAACAAATAGAAGAATTTGAAAAAATTTGAAGAATTTGAAATTTTTTTGAAGAAAAATCTATAAATCCCACACCAGTGATGGTTACATTTTCCGAAACCAGACAAAAATTCCTACGTTTTGATGTATAATTTATGTGGATAGGGTGAAATTTGAGCGAGTGAGAAGAAGTTGTTCGGAGAAGAAGAATTTGTTGAATTTCTAGAGTGCGCACTCTAAACGACGCTCCTTGACGACCATAGCAACGCATGTTATTTGCTGAATTTCTTGAAAAGCCAAAATTATTTTAAAGACGTACTATACGAAAATGGTGAAAGATATGAAAAAGCTGAAACATACCATAATAGCCAAAAGATATCACTACGTTTTAAAAGTTGAATGGCGTTTATAGGTGAAAGTAGGCTGAAGCAGTAAGATGACAAAAAGTTGAAATATTTGAAGAATTTGAAGGATTTTCCATTCATTTCAATGAGAGCGAAAAACTCAAAAAAAGTGAAATATTTTAATTATTATAAAAGTTATAATGACGAAAAGACATAGCAGTAATGTCGTGAAAGAGCTGTACGTTTTGATACAAAAATCGTTGAAATCGGTTGAAGTTTGAAAGAGTAGTTAGACGCACAAAAACGTACGGAATAATAATAATAAAGAAAAACAGGAAAACAATAAGTGAGAATGTTGTATAGCATTCTCACTGATAATAATAATAATAATAATAATAATAATAATAAAGAAAAACAGGAAAACAATACGTGAGAATGCTGTAAAGCATTCTCACTGATAATAATAATAATAATAATAAAGAAAAACAGGAAAACAATAAGTGAGAATGCTGTATAGCATTCTCACTGATAATAATAATAACAATAAAGAAAAACAGGAAAACAATAAGTGAGAATGCTGTATAGCATTCTCACTGCTGTATAGCATTCTGTATAGCATTCTCACTGACTAGAAAAAGCTGTTCCTACGCAACAGCGAGTGAGAATGCTAATCTGCAGAATGATTTGAGGAGAAGATACAGAAGATCCATGCAGAAGAGAAAAAATAGCTAAAAAACATTGAAGAATTAGAAAAATTTGAAGAATTTGAACAATTTGAAGTAATTTGTAGTAGTAGTAGTAGTAGTATCAGTAGTAGTAGTAGTAGTATCAGTAGTATCACTAGTAGCAGTAGTAGTAGTAGTAGTAGTATCAATTTTTAAAGATTTTGAAGGAATTTGAAGAATTTGAAGGAATTTGTAGTAGTAGTAGTAGTATCAGTAGTACTAGTAGTAGTAGTACTTGTATTATTAGTAGTAATAGTAGTAGTATCAGTAGTAGTAATAGTATCAGTTTTTAAAGAATTTGAAGGAATTTAAAGGAATTGTTGGTAGTAGTAGTAGTAGTACTAGTAGTAGTTGTATTAGTAGTAGTAATATTAGTAGTATCAGTAGTAGTAGTAGTATCAGTTTTTAAAGAATTTGAAGGGATTTGTTGTAGTAGTAGTAGAAGTAGTAGTAGTACTAGTTGTAGTAGTAGTTGTATTATTATTAGTAGTAATAGTAGTAATAGCAGTAGTAGTTGTTGTATCAGCAGTAGCATCAATAGTAGTAGCAGTAGCAGCAGTAGTATCATTAGTAGTAGTAGTAGTAGTAGGAGTAGTATCAGTAGTAGTAGTAGTAGTATCAGGAGTAGTATCAGTAGTAGTAGTAGTAGTATCAGTAGTAGTAGTAGTAGTTGTATTAGTAGTAGTAATAGTAGTAGTATCAATTTTTAAAGAATTTGAAGGAATTTGTAGTAGTAGTAGTAGTAGTATCAGTAGTACTAGTAGTAGTAGTAGTTGTATTAGTAGTAGTAATAGTAGTAGTAGTATCAGTAGTAGTATCAGTAGTAGTAGTAGTAGTAGTATCACTTTTTAAAGAATTTGAATGAATTTGTAGTAATAGTAGTAGTAGTATTACTAGTAGTAGTAGTTGTTGTATTAGTAGTAGTTGTTGTAGTAGCAGCAGTAGTATCATTAGTAGTAGTAGTAGTATCAGTAATAGTAGTAGTAGTAGTTGTTGTATTAGTAGTAATAATAGTAGTAGTAGTAGTATCAGTAGTAGTATCAGTAGTACTAGTAGTATCAGTTTTTAAAGAATTTGAATGAATTTGTAGTAATAGTAGTAGTAGTATCACTGGTACTAGTACTAGTAGTAGTTCTATTAGTAGTAGTAATAGTAGTAGTAGTAGTAGTATCAGTAGTAGTATCAGTAGTACTAGTAGTATCAGTTTTTAAAGAATTTGAATGAATTTGTAGTAATAGTAGTAGTAGTAGTATCAGTAGTACTAGTAGTAGTAGTAGTTCTATTAGTAGTAGTTGTTGTAGTAGCAGCAGTAGTATCATTAGTAGTAGTACTAGTAGTATCAGTAGTAGTAGTAGTAGTAGTAGTATCAGTAGTAGTAGTATCAGTAGTAGTAGTAGTATCAGTTTTTAAAGAATTTGAAGGAATTTTAAGAATTTGAAGGAATTAGTAGTAGTAGTAGTAGTAGTAGTATCAGTAGTACTAGTAGTAGTAGTATTAGTAGTAGTTGTATTAGTAGTGGTAATAGTAGTAGTAGCATCAGTAGTACTAGTAGTAGTAGTAATAGTATCAGTAGTAGTAGTAGTAGTAGTATCATTAGTAGTAGTAGTAGTAGTATCATTAGTAGTAGTAGTAGTATCAGTAGTAGTAGTAGTAGTAGTAGTAGTAGTAGTAGTAGTATCATTAGTAGTAGTAGTATCAGTAGTAGTAGTAGTAGTATCAGTTTTTAAAGAATTTGAAGGAATTTGTAGTAGTAGTAGTAGTAGTATCAGTAGTACTAGTAGTAGTAGTCATTGTATTAGTAGTAGTAATAATAGTAGTAGTAGTAGTAGTAGTATCAGTAGTACTAGTAGTATTAGTTTTTAAAGAATTTGAATGAATTTGTAGTAATAGTAGTAGTATCAGTAGTACTAGTAGTAGTAGTAGTTGTATTATTAGTAGTAATAGTAGTAGTATCAGTAGTAGTAATAGTATCAGTTTTTAAAGAATTTGAAGGAATTTAAAGGAATTGTTGGTAGTAGTAGTAGTAGTACTAGTAGTAGTTGTATTAGTAGTAGTAATATTAGTAGTATCAGTAGTAGTAGTAGTATCAGTTTTTAAAGAATTTGAAGGGATTTGTTGTAGTAGTAGTAGAAGTAGTAGTAGTACTAGTTGTAGTAGTAGTTGTATTATTATTAGTAGTAATAGTAGTAATAGCAGTAGTAGTTGTTGTTGTATCAGCAGTAGCATCAATAGTAGTAGCAGTAGCAGCAGTAGTATCATTAGTAGTAGTAGTAGTAGTAGGAGTAGTATCAGTAGTAGTAGTAGTAGTATCAGTAGTAGTAGTAGTAGTTGTATTAGTAGTAGTAATAGTAGTAGTATCAATTTTTAAAGAATTTGAAGGAATTTGTAGTAGTAGTAGTAGTAGTATCAGTAGTACTAGTAGTAGTAGTAGTTGTATTAGTAGTAGTAATAGTAGTAGTAGTATCAGTAGTAGTATCAGTAGTAGTAGTAGTAGTATCACTTTTTAAAGAATTTGAATGAATTTGTAGTAATAGTAGTAGTAGTATTACTAGTAGTAGTAGTTGTTGTATTAGTAGTAGTTGTTGTAGTAGCAGCAGTAGTATCATTAGTAGTAGTAGTAGTATCAGTAATAGTAGTAGTAGTAGTTGTTGTATTAGTAGTAATAATAGTAGTAGTAGTAGTATCAGTAGTAGTATCAGTAGTACTAGTAGTATCAGTTTTTAAAGAATTTGAATGAATTTGTAGTAATAGTAGTAGTAGTATCACTGGTACTAGTACTAGTAGTAGTTCTATTAGTAGTAGTAATAGTAGTAGTAGTAGTAGTATCAGTAGTAGTATCAGTAGTACTAGTAGTATCAGTTTTTAAAGAATTTGAATGAATTTGTAGTAATAGTAGTAGTAGTAGTATCAGTAGTACTAGTAGTAGTAGTAGTTCTATTAGTAGTAGTTGTTGTAGTAGCAGCAGTAGTATCATTAGTAGTAGTACTAGTAGTATCAGTAGTAGTAGTAGTAGTAGTAGTATCAGTAGTAGTAGTATCAGTAGTAGTAGTAGTATCAGTTTTTAAAGAATTTGAAGGAATTTTAAGAATTTGAAGGAATTAGTAGTAGTAGTAGTAGTAGTAGTATCAGTAGTACTAGTAGTAGTAGTATTAGTAGTAGTTGTATTAGTAGTGGTAATAGTAGTAGTAGCATCAGTAGTACTAGTAGTAGTAGTAATAGTATCAGTAGTAGTAGTAGTAGTAGTATCATTAGTAGTAGTAGTAGTAGTATCATTAGTAGTAGTAGTAGTATCAGTAGTAGTAGTAGTAGTAGTAGTATCATTAGTAGTAGTAGTATCAGTAGTAGTAGTAGTATCAGTTTTTAAAGAATTTGAAGGAATTTGTAGTAGTAGTAGTAGTAGTATCAGTAGTACTAGTAGTAGTAGTCATTGTATTAGTAGTAGTAATAATAGTAGTAGTAGTAGTAGTAGTATCAGTAGTACTAGTAGTATCAGTTTTTAAAGAATTTGAATGAATTTGTAGTAATAGTAGTAGTATCAGTAGTACTAGTAGTAGTAGTAGTTCTATTAGTAGTAGTTGTTGTAGTAGCAGCAGTAGTATCATTAGTAGTAGTACTAGTAGTATCAGTAGTAGTATCAGTAGTAGAAGTAGTAGTATCAGTAGTAGTACTAGTAGTAGTAGTAGTAGTATTAGTATCAGTAGTAGTAGTATTAGTTTTTAAAGAATTTGAAGGAATTTGTAGTAGTAGGAGTAGTAGTAGTATCAGTAGTACTAGTAGTAGTAGTAGTATTAGTAGTAACAGTAGTAGTAGTTGTTGTATTAGTAGTGGTAATAGTAGTAGCAGCAGTAGTAGTTGTAGTAGCAGCAGTAGTATCATTAGTAGTAGTAGTAGTAGTATCAGTACTAGTAGTAGTAGTAGTAGTATCAGTACTAGTAGTAGTATCAGTAGTAGTAGTAGTATCAGTTTTTAAAGAATTTGAAGGAATTTGTAGTAGTAGTAGTAGTAGTAGTATCAGTAGTAGTAGTAGTATCAGTAGTAGTATCAGTAGTAGTAGTATCAGTAGTAGTAGTAGTATCAGTAGTAGTATTAGTTTTTAAGGAATTTGAAGAATTTGAAAGAATTTGTAGTAGTAGTAGTATCAGTAGTACTAGTAGTAGTAGTACTTGTATTATTAGTAGTAATAGTAGTAGTATCAGTAGTAGTAGTAGTATCAGTTTTTAAAGAATTTGAAGGAATTTGAAGAATTTGAAGGAATTTGTAGTAGTAGTAGTAGCAGCAGCAGTAGTATCATTAGTAGTAGTAGTAGCTGTATCAGTAGTATCATTAGTAGTAGTAGTAGTAGTAGTAGTAGCTGTATCAGTAGTAGCAGTATAAGTAGTAGTAGTGTCAGAAGTAGTAGTATCTGTAGTAGTAGTAGAAGTAGTAGTATCTGTAGTAGTAGTAGAAGTAGTAGTATCAGTAGTAGTAGTAGTAGTAGAAGTAGTAGTATTCTCTGTAGTAGTATCAGTAGTAGTAGTAAGAGTAGTATCTTTAGTAGTAGCAGTAGCAGTATTAGTATGAGTAGAAGTAGTAGCAGTATTAGTATCAGTAGTAGTAGAAGTAGTAGTATATGTAGTAGTAGTAGTATATGTAGTAGTAGTAGTATATGTAGTAGTAGTAGTATATGTAGTAGTAGTAGTAGTATATGTAGTAGTAGTAGTATATGTATCAGTAGTAGTAGTAGTATATGTATCAGTAGTAGTAACAGTTGTACTAGTAGTAGTAGTATCAGCAATAGTAGTAGAATTAGTAGTAGTAGTAGTAGTAGTATCGGTAGTAGTAGTAGTATATGAGTAGTAGTAGAAGTAGTAGTATCAGTAGTAGTAGTAGAAGTAGTAGTAGCATTATCTGTAGTAGTATCAGTAGTAGTAGTAGTAGTATCAGTAGTAGTAGAAGTAGTAGTCTAGGTAGTAGTATCTGTAGTAGTAGTAGTAGTAGTAGTAGTAGCAGTATTAGTATCAGTAGTAGTAGTAGCAGTATTAGTATCAGTAGTAGTAGTAGCAGTATTAGTATCAGTAGTAGTAGTATCAGTAGTAGTATTAGTAGTACCAGTAGTAGTAGTAGTTATAGAAGTAGTATCAGTAGTAGTAGTATCAGTAGTATTAGTAATAGTAGTAGTTGTTGTATTTGTAGTAGTAGTAGTAGTCATAGTAGTAATAGTAGACTAGAAAAAGCTGTTCCTGCGTAACAGCGAGTGAGAATGCTAATCTGCAGAATGATTGAGCAGAAGATTTGAAGAATTTGAAAAAAAACTAGAAAAATTTGCATTTCCTGCGAAAATGCACTGTGAATGCAGTAAGCTGAATGATTGAGCAAAAGATGCAGAAGATCTTTGAAGAAGAGGAAAAAATAGCTGAAAAGCATTGAAGAAGTTGAAAAAGTTGAAGAATTTGAAAGAGTTGAAGAATTTGAACATGAAAGAATAATAGCTGAATGATTAGAAGTAAAAACTGAGGGAATGGCACCAAACATTTCCTAACTCATTCTAAACACTGAATCGTTTAAAGGAGAAGTCCGGTCAAAATCAGAATTCAAACTGCTGAAAGTACTTTAAATATAAAACTACTACATACTGTGCAAAAAATTATAAGTTTTTTAAATTAAGAATAATTCTCATTTAATCATGTTTATGTGGAGGAATCCATCTTGGTCAAGAATAGTACTGTCACCTCCCATTTTTGACGTCACTCGGCGGACCCGCTGTTGAGCAAGTTTCAACGCTCTGTCACGGCGCACTATTTTCCAAGATGGCGACTGGTGCTCTGTACGAAGCAGAGAGTGATGAAGTATTTAGTGACAGTGATGAGAGTTCTGTGGAGTCATCATCATCTGATAGCGATATGGATGTTTTAAAAGAGTTTCTTGACAGAAACCGGACTTTTGACGGAATCCAGCGTACCTATTTCCATTGCAAACTCAGTCGGGTCCTACAGTATATATATATACACGCGTGTGTGTGTGTGTGTGCGCTCCGCGCAGCACGCGCACACACACACACACACACAGCGGAGGAGAGATCGCGCTGAAGTGACTTAAGTTATATATTTGCCCCCTAGTAAATAGGGCAGGTGGTCATTATTGTATAAATAATAAAATATAAAAGCCTTTCAGCACATGCTGGGCGGAGCACGGCTTTGCCAGCGCTGCAGCAGAGCGCACGCACACACACACAGCGGAGGAGAGATCGCGCTGAAGTGACTTAAGTTATATATTTGCCCCCTAGTAAATAGGGCAGGTGGTCATTATTGTATAAATAATAAAATATAAAAGCATTTCAGCACATGCTGGGTGGAGCACGGCTTTGCCGGCGCTGCAGCAGAGCGCACACACACACACACACAGCGGAGGAGAGATCGCGCTGAAGTGACTTAAGTTAGATATTTGCCCCCTAGCAAATAGGGCAGGTGGTCATTATTGTATAAGTATTAAAATATAAAAGCATTCCAGCACATGCTGGGGCGGAGGGATACCATGTGGTATCCCTCCGCCCCTCTGGTCGGTAACCATCCCCGTAACTTCTAAATTAAAAATTTAAAAATAACTTACTGAAAATCCTCGCCCTCATGTCATGTTCAAAACATTCTTCTTCGAGATGGTCACTGCATATGACGTGTTTTCTCTCTGGCCAGAAGTTAGATGGCAAATCCGCTCTCTTCAAGTTGGCAATCCAGCGCCGAGCCCGGTGGCTCATGAATCGGGAAGTTGAAATAAGCTATGTTTTTTCCACTTTTACCAGTTGTGTTGGAACATCCGATGGCCATGCACGTGGGCATTGTTGCTTCAGCAATAGCTCTTGGGAATGTCAGCGGTGAAGTCCTCTGGAAATCAGAAATAATTATTGATGATCGCAGCTGTGTAGAACGGCTCCTATTGACTTTGCATGGAAAGCGGAGAGAAATGCTGTCGCCGCTTCCGCTTTTCTACGTCGCAGGATGTGATGTCAAACGCCCCTTACTGCCCAAATATGGGCAGTAATGTCAGCCCCCATACACAGTGATTCAGACGACAATTTAGTTTTTATTTTCTTATTGATTAAAGATAAGTTCATTAAATAACCACGAACGTATTAGTTTTAGTTATAGCTAATGATACCCTGATTTTTCCTTGTTGACCGGACTTCCCCTTTAACAAAGCAGAAGTAGAATTTCAAACCATATAGCCATGTAGCCATATGTGGGCCTGCTTTTCTAGGAGTATAAGGGGTTTCGCCCCCATTGAAAAGCATTGGATGTTTGACACCTCCTAACTTGGAGATGCTTTACGCGACGAGGCCCAAATTTATTGTGGAGCTTTCTCTCTAAAGGAAGTACAGACTCTGTAAAGCAGAAGTTTGTAGAACCTTCCTAGAGCTACTTCCGGTTAGCAACATGCTAACCGTTAGCCGCTAACAGGGTTGTGTTCGGTATCACCGTGTGATGGTACTCTGTTAGTTTGGTCCAAATCCTGTACTGGGAAGTGCCTCAAAAAGGGTGCCAATACTTAAAGGGGAAGTCCGGTCAACAAGGAAAAATCAGGGTATCATTAGCTATAACTAAAACTAATACGTTTGTGGTTATTTAATGAACTTATCTTTAATCAACAAGAAAATAAAAACATAAATTGTCGTCTGAATCACTGTGTATGGGGGCTGACATTACTGCCCATATTTGGGCAGTAAGGGGCGTTTGACATCACATCCTGTGACGTGGAAGAGCGGAAGCGGCGACAGCATTTCTCCGCTCTTTCCATGCAAAGTCAATAGGAGCCGTTCTACACAGCTGCGATCATCAATATTTTTTTCGGATTTTGAGAGGACTTCACCGCTGACATTCCCAAGAGCTATTGCTAAAGCAACAATGCCCACGTGCATGGCCATCGGATGTTCCAACACTACCGGTAAAAGTGGAAAAAACATAGTTTATTTCAACTTCCCGATTCATGAGCCACCACGGGCTCGTCGCTGGATTGCCAACTTAAAGAGAGCGGATTTGCCATCTAACTTCTGGCCAGAGAAAAAACACATCATTTGCAGTGACCATCTCGAAGAAGAATGTTTTGAACATGACATGAGGGCGAGGATTTTCGGTAAGTTATTTTTAAATTTTTAATTTTTAATCTAGAATTTGCGGGGATGGTTACCGACCAGAGGGGCGGAGGGATACCAGATGTGATGGGCCCATCGTCTGGGCAGAGCTGGTCGGTGTATTTTATTCTTTAGCCTAAAACAATATATGTTAGAACTAGGGCTGTCACTTTTAACGCGTTATTAACGCATAGCCTTTGTTTGACCATTACGGTGCTTTTTTTTAAAGCGCGGTAACAACTTTGTTGTGGTTTCCCCCCACTACTCCCTCCCGATGTTTTTTTTTTTTTTTTTTCCCCGACCGTCCACACGGAATCTCCCCCCCCCACAGCACTACCTCCGGACTTTTTTTTCCCCCGACCGTCCGCCCGGAATGTTTTTTGTTTTGTTTTGTTTTTTTCCCGGCGAAAAATAAAAAAAGGAGGAGGGAAAGGGAGATGGCATGTCAAGGGATGCAACAGCAGTTAAACAAGTGGATGGTGAAAGGCAACAGGTAGGAATTAAAGTTTGACGGCTGTGCTTGGAGGCTTGCAAATAACGTTATTCACGTTAAGAGACTAGCTAGCGATTACTAACGTAGCAGCCAAATGGGGGGTTCACAGCTTGCTTAGAATGTGCAAAACCGAGGTTGCTGAGTTGAAAACTGGAAAATATAAGGCAGGAATTTGCTTAAGCGAGGCGACAAGTTTTGCGCGGAACGGGGGGGGGGCGGTAGCGTGAGTATAGCGCTGCGGGAAACCCTGTAAGGTAGCAGGTACAATACAGGACAAGAATCTGGAAAACAGATACATAAACTGGTTTATCATGGAATCATTAATATATTTTGTTTTACCATTAGCTGTTGATGTATATAACTAATGCAATGACTTTGGTTTACCATGGAATCATGCATAGATTTGCTCCCGTTACTTAGGCTTGTATATTCATACAATATGAATATATATGAACAGACTAGCTTGTGTTTGCTAACAGTGGGAATGTAGCAGCCAAATGGGGGTTTACAGCTAGCTTCTAGCTTAATGCAAAACCAATGTTGCTGCGCTGACATAGTGGAAAATATAAGGTAGCATGTACAATAAATGACCAGAATCCAGAAAACATAACTTATGCAGTAACTCATGCATAAATAATATGCAATAAAGATGTTGTTTTACCATTAGCTGTTCATGTTAGCTGTGCTGTCAGACATGTAGGCTGCTTTACATTTGTTGGGTGACATGGAAGCTGTAATTACAGGGTCACATCTCTCTCTCTAGAGGTCTGTGCTAAGGCTATCCATATTTCTACTTTTTAAAATCCAAAATGTGAATGTAATTTCAACAGCAGCAAAACCTTACTGCATAATAGTTGTCTTATCTGATGCCATCACTAGGCTGATTTAGAAAGGCTACATTAAGTTGCATTGGTTATAATGATAATGTTAATGTTTGTCAATTTGCAACTGTTTATTATGTGTTAACATTGTTAATAATATACCATCTAATTATTATTATGGCAGGCCTACAGTGGCTGATATACTTTAAAATAAACCTTTATTATTTAAAGACCATACATGATGATGTCTGGCACTTATTTATTTATTTTAATCCAGGTGGGGGGCGCCAAAACTTATGCTGCATACCCCTCTTATACTGGGTAGTTGCGCCCCTGCTTAGAAGCAATTGTAGTATTATTTTAATCAAATGTGTGTGAATTGATTTTGTACATGAATATGAGCAGTACACCTAACTTTTTTTAATTTCATGTTGTAGCTGAAGTCCATGGAGAGGAAAACCAACAGTCAATTCTACGAAGGAGACTCACACCCACTGCCGTCCCCACAGTATTTTGTTATAGAAAAGAAAAAAGAAAAAAAACGTTGTCAACGAATCGGAGCCTCTTACACCAACAACAGGAAATGGTAATGATTTAGTTTTATTATTCAAGCTATTCTAGGCAATCACACGGTCTTCTTTTTTGTTAATGCCTACTTCAAGTCACATGATTTTAATACGTACATGTGTCTATTTGTTTAAGGTTTCTGAAGTTCTTGGAAGTACAGGTGCTACTGGACAGGTGCTACTGGACAGCGACAGGAAAAGTGTTACTGTTCAAGAAAGGAGCAGCCCAGTGTCCACCCAAAGAAGACCAGAAACAAAAAGACGGAGTTTCTGTGATTCAACACAGTTGGCAGCGATGGACTTCAATGAAAATGTTGGTCGTGCACAGGCAGTGCACAAAAAAACTGGAAAATTAAGGTTTAAGTCCATCTGTCGGAAACAGGACAAAAGGTGGCATGTGCAACCAATCCTCGAGGCCAAAACTCTGGACCATGCTCACAGGATGATGAAATCCTTAGCTGAGTCAGAGGAGCATGACCTAGTTAGTATAGACTGTCCTGATTTGCCTGCCAACATAGCACCAGTTGCAAGGCCCCCAACAAATGAACTCTTGAAGAGCCAGCACACTAGATTTATCAAGGACCATTAAGACAGTGAATGCATATGAACAAAATAAATCATATTTTGCATTGATGACCTTTTCTTCCTGTTGCTTTTTTGTCTTAGAAATGTACCTATACATTTGAGTATTTGTCCTTTGTTTGACAGTCAATCATTAAAAGGGTAAAGGTAAAAAGGTATGTAATTTGTGGTTACATAAATAATACAGAGCAGTCAGTGCCTTCCAGGCAGTTTTCTAGTTATAGTTAAAATTTGTATCAGCGTGGTAAATAATACATGCTTGGGTGAAAATTTAAACTGAATATAGACTTAAGGGCCAATTCAAAATATGACATTGGACACTTTTGACTTTAGGGTTACCATTTGAAAATTGTTGACCATGCTAGGATTAAAAACTTACACTTTATATACATTTCACATGTATTTTTTATTAGTTCAACATACAAAAAACAACTAGCTATCATTGTCAGCTTCTTTAAACCCGAGATAAACTCCATCATCACTAGGATATTTATTCCTAATGGCAAGAACTACACACGATGGTATGACCCGTCTATTTTTCTTGCCAAGCTTGTCGTACAGCCATAGAGTGAATTGTCTATACGCTGCCAGCCGCATAAGTCTGTTTGGTGCTGGATTTGGTGGCATTTCACTGTTATAGAAATTACACATAGTTAGTAAAGCAAGCCGTAACACAGCATCATTCAGACAAATTGTTTGCACTTCCTCCATCATCATGATGCAAGCCTGGTGCGAGTAGTTATCAGTTTTTTCCAGAATCCGGTCTATTTCACGACAGCAGCATGATTCATCTACAGTCGTCATCAAGTTGCAGCTTCCACACAAACACCAAAACAAGTCCAAAAGCCGGTTTTGTTCGGTTGGTGGCTCCTCGGTTGACATATTGCTCTTGTCTTTATCAGATTCATCAGAAGGGTGAGGCTCGGCCTGAAAAAACAGAAATAAAATAAATAAGTTGGACCGTCTTGTAACAGCTAAATGGAAACAAGAGTTATAAAAATAAAAATTTAATTAGGTTGTAGGATTAAATGTGTAGGGCCAACAATTTAATTATCATTGTTAGGGTAATAAGATCTATGTAGTCTGTTATAAAGTATTATAATTACGGTAGTGCTGTAAAACGAAAATTTTTTATCGCAATTAATTGCATAATTCCAAAGGTTAACTCTAGATTAATCCTAAATTAATCACTTTTTTCTTTTTATTTCTGAAAGGGTAAAAGCCAAATAGGGCATTTTAATATGTGATTTTGCCATTAATGGCATTATTAAAATGTGTGCACAAAAGTTCTCTCTTTTTTCTTATTTCAAGTGCTTAAGAATTTGAATGAAAACATCCTGGTGCCATAAAATGTTAAATTCTGGCCAATAATGGCTAAATCACTGATCAAATGTTATCATGGAGTAAAAGCTCATCTTTAGAACCAATCTCTGCTCAAAATGGTGATCTGCACCGTTAGCAGTAATCATAATTTATTACAACCGTAAACTGCCGAAAATACAGGCAGCGCTGCACTATATGACTTTACGCACTCCATGGCACTATGAGCTACGTTACGTTATGATGCGGAGGGATATTTCCGTTGTCGGCTGTAATGCGGCAGCGTCACGTAGTTTAGAACTGATACAATCCACTTCACTTTCTCAAACAAGCCCAAAAAACTGCAACTAATTTTAATTTATATTGACGCTGAGATATTACATCGACAGGAAGAACAAACTGAGAAGAATAACACAAAAATAAGGAGACGGCTGTGGTGCCACAGCAGACAGATTCAACTCACATCATCCCGTTGTGGTCTCCTTGGCTCAAACTGGTACGGCTGGATTCCGTCAAAAGTCCGGTTTCGGTCAAGAAACTCTTCTAAAAAAATCCATATCGCTATCAGATGATGATAGGTCCACGGAACTCTCATCACTGTCACTAAGTACTTCATCACTCTCTGCTTCGTACAGAGCTCCAGTCGTCGCCATCTTGAAAAATAGTGCGTCGTGAAAAACAACAGAGCGTTGAAACTTGCTCAACAGCGGGTCCGCTGAGTGACGTCACAAAATGGGAGGTGACAGTACTATTCTTGACCAAGATGGGTTCCTCCACATAAACATGATTAAATGAAAATTATTCTTAATTAAAAAAACGTATAATTTTTTGAACAGTATGTAGTAGTTTTATATTTAAAGTACTTTCAGCAGTTTGAATTCTGATTTTGACCGGACTTTTCCTTTAATGTCACCAAAGGTCACCAAAGGTCATGGGTCAGATTGGCCTCCTTTAGCAACTCAGCCTCACCAAATCTGGGCCCAGAACTCAACATTTGACCAAAATGGTGTGTAGCGCCATTTCCCACAGGTGGGTGGTGCTGTATTGGCCAATTTGGTCGTCTCTGGGCATCATGCCAGGTCCTGTTGGAAGCAAAGGCCCAATAGGAAAGCATGTGAAATCCAAAAAGTGACAGAAAAGTCACACATGCCTCATAATCACTTGAAAATTTAAAAATGTTAAGAGGAAGTGACTGTGCGAATTTCAGATTCCTACATTCAGCACAGCCACTGCAGTGGGCGTGGAAAGTTGCCATTCTATCCGAATGGAGCCTGTCCCTGACCTAGTAACCTCTGGCCAGCAGAGTTCCGTCGTCATGGAAACTCACTCACACCTGCAGCTTGCCATTCTACTGAAGTGCAGACACTTTGCTCAGACTATGTCCAATAGGATTATAATGGAGAACATTGCCTCGCTCAACACTTCATATCTCCTGATCCGTAAATGGTAGAGACGTAATTTTTTCTGCGTTTAGTTCTTAACGGATAGGGGAAGAAGACTTGCTATCGGTTTTTGCTGGAAATATTTGAATAAAGGCGTAAAAAATTATGATATAAAGGGGATTTTTAAGGAATTTCAAAAATCCTCTAAAAACGGTCCCGAACAAATCGCTCTAGCTGAAAAAGTATAAGAGATATGAAAATAATTCTTTCACTGTGAGTATCGGCAGGCTTTTGAGGACTATGTTGCTCATTTTTATGTTTGTACAAAAATCGGTGTAGGCACAGCGACGATGTAAAAAAGTGGATCATGTGGAAAAATGCAGCTCTAAAGCATTTTCAGGATTTTGCACATTCGCTACTCCCGAACAAATTGTTCCTGCGGCAAAACCATAACAGTTATCGAAAAAATTCCTTTTTTGTGAGTGCCAGAAGGGTTGGGACATTCATGTGTAAAAGTCTCATGCCTGTACATCAAACGGTTTAGGAGTAGCGACGATGCGAAGACGTGTGATGTTTTGGATTTTCAGACGTCATTTTTCAAAACCGCTCCATAGGAAATGAATGGGGGAGGTTTCGGGTTTGTGTCACTCTGAGGTGATTTGCGAAAAATCTATAAATGCTACACCAATGAGGGTTACATTTCCTGAATCCAGACAAAAATTCCTACATTTTGATGTATACTTTATGTGGATAGGTTGAAAATTGAGCGAGTGAGAAGAAGTTGTTTGGAGAAGAAGAATTTGTTGAATTTCTAGAGTTTTCACTCTATAACTGCCTCCTTGACGACCGTAGCAACGCATGTTATTTGCTGAATTTCTTGAAAAGCCAAAGTTATTTTAAGGAGATACTATATGAAAATGGTAAAAGATATGAAAAAGCTGAAATATACCATAATAGCTGAAAGATATCACTACATTTTAAAAGTTGAATGGCGTTTCTAGCTGAAAGTAGGCTGAAGCAGTAAGCTGTCAAAAAGCAGCTGAAATGAGTGGAATTTTAGTGAATTACATTCATTTCCTATAGGAGAAAAAAAAGCTGAAAATTTGCAGAAAAAGCTGAATATTTTAAAAAGTTGAAAAGGTATGAGTACAAAAAGATATAGCCATCGATTCCAGAAGAAGCTGAATAGTCTAAAAGTTGAATGGTTGAAATCGGAGAAAAATTGTAGGAGGAGAAGCGAATCAAACTTTAAACAGTAAAAACACGAAAGAGGATCTCAAGAACTGTGAATGCCTACTGCATTCACAGTAATTAAGAATTTGAAGGGATTTGAAGAATTAGAAGAATTTGAAGGAATTTTAAAAAATTTGAAGGAATTTGAAGAATTTGAAGAATTTTTAGAATTTGAAGAAATTTATTCTAATTCGAAAATTTTCAAAAGATTTGAAGGAATTTGAAAAATTTGAAGAAATTTGGAGAATTTGAAAAAGTTTGAACATTTTTTAAAAATTTGAAGGAATTTGAAAAATGTGAACGAATTTGGAGAATTTGAAAAAATGTGAAGGAATTTGAAGAAATTTGAAAAATTTGAAAATTTTCAAAAAATTTGAAAGAATTTAAAAAATTTGAAGAATTTGAAGATTAAGAACAATTAGAAGAATTGGAAGTAAAGGAAGAATGTGAAGAGTGTGAAGAATTTGAAGGAATTTGAAGCAATTTGCATTGATTTCAATGGGAACAGCCCAAAAATCGCACAAAAAGTTAAATATTTTAAAAAGTATAAAAGTTAGCATAACCATGAGATATAGCAGTCATGCCGGGAACAAGCCGAACGTTTTGATACCAAAATTGTTGAAATCGGTTGAAGTATGCGGGAGTAGTTAGACTGCTCGGGAATAATAATAACTAGAAAAAGCTGTTCCTGCGTAACAGCGAGTGAGAAGGCTAATCTGCAGAATGATTGAGCAGAAGATGCAGAAAACATTGAAATCAGATTTGAAGAATTTGAAAACAATTAAGAATTTGAAGAATTTGAAAAATTTGAAGAATTGGAAGAAATAGAAGAATTTTAAAGGAATTTGAAAAAAATTGAAGGAATTTGCAACAACACAGGTCAAATTGAGTCAATGTAGAGATTTTTAAATGCCTTTATTTTTAAATCCCAAATTATGTAGATTGATTTCTGGAGATCATCATCTGTCATCTGTAAGTGAAAGTAGTCACCTGTAAAAAAATAAGTTGTTTGAGTAGTTTTTGAGGCTAAAGAGTGTGACCAAAGTATATATTTCCATTTTCACCAGCAGACCAGAATAATAGAAAAAATGACACATAAAGCATAAAAAATATAACTGATGTAAATATGTAAAAACACTTGGTCGATACACCGCAAAAATGTTGCTGTTATTTTGAAAAGTAGTCTCAGCCGTCACTGCCGTAATCCTTAGTGTTTACGTGACCAACAAAAACAAGTGAGGGCTCACTTGACCGCAGTCTCAAGCTGATGTGTACACCGTGTAAACATGACATCATGTCTACGATTACAGCGTACGAGTGACCCTCATTAAAATAATGTATGCACTGCTGCAGCCTATCTGGTTCTTCCGTCTATTCTGTGGAATTTAAAAACTCCAAGGACCGACCACACGAAAAACAAAAACACGTTAATCTGCTCATATGTGTATCGCAAAACGGGCAAAACGCAACTCGATTGGCGTCCATCTTGGTTCATCATGAAGGCTCCCGTTATCACTTCCGGGTAAACTTGGAAGGCAGTCCCTCCCTTTCCGTTTGATTTTGTCATTTGTAAATGTGTTTTCTGAAATGTAAATTTGTTTCAAGTTTTGTAAAGGTGTTTCAGATTTTGTATTTATTTGGTTTGCACTTCCCCGCCACCGTATATAAACAATGATGGGTAGTTTAAATTGATGTATAGGACAGATACAAATATAAGCATTGTGCTTCTGCCTGTACCATTTCAGTAATTTTTCTATTGATGCCGTTTGTCGAGTTTGCCTGCAGTACTGACAAATTATTTAATGATTGATGGTAGTCACATTTAATTAGTCGCACGCAAAAAGAAAATCAGATTTCAGCAAGCCCTAAGCTATGTTCACATTGCAATAATTAATAATAGCAACATGAACATACTTTAGGGCTTGCTGCAATAAAATAAATGACCACTCAATCACACAAATGAACCAACTGGCAGACAAACAAAAAGCCAACCTTTTCATAGTATCAGTATTTACTGTGACATTAAATAAATATTTATCAACCCTTTATATGTACATAAAAGTTGCTAAGTCATAGGAGAGTGGGGTGTCGGGAGTGTGGGTGATGGGGGCCTTGTGCAGGGTATACACCTGACAACCTTTGTTACATCGCTCAGTAAGTAATTTTGGAAAATGGAAAAAGACAAAGGTGCAGACAATGAATCTGAGACAGTATTTATTGAAAATCCCATTTTAGATTAGTTTTGCTGAATACCAAATGTAAAACACGTAGCACAAACCCTGGCTAACTTATAAATGTATGCTTCAACAATGTTCACACACACAGATGAATAAAGCAGTTCACAATATTTTATTCTGAGTGTAGCCTTCTCATCAACAAATTCAGTGGAACAAGCAAAGGATTAAGAGATGGGCTGAAATCCAACAAGTTTGAATCCTCAGATTGGTCAAGGGAGGTGTTTCCTCTGCCAGTGTCCAGAGAGCTGTTGGAAGCACCAATAGACCCTGCCTCCTGGTTGCATGTTAGCTTGGGCTCTTGAGATGCGGGTGGCTCTCTTTGAGCTTGGTTTGTATTCTTCAGCTTTGACAATAGCTGCTTTGCAGGCCTGGAGTCAACAGGAGCTAAGATACACCGATAAACCTAAAACACCATAGGGATAGAGAAGACTGTCAGGTTAATGTAAGCTGGATTTTTTTTTTACAATTTTCATTTTCTCTCATAATTAAATTAAGGACAAAAGTAATAGACAAGTCCTTAATTCTTCTTAGTGCATCAAGTGTTTCAACCTGAGGAGCCTTTTCCAGAAACCAGTAATTAGCTCTTCGAAAACAGATCACTGCATTTGAACCATACCCCAGAAAAAGGTCCTGGTGGGGAGGTAGAACTGCAGGGGTATTAACCTTGGGGAGGAGCCCTATTGGTAAAGGATGTTAGACATTTTTAACTGGCTGGTAACTTAATTATACTAAGTATTATTTTAATTTTCACCTCATTTATGTTTTTATTATATGTAAACCAGAGTTAACCTTCTGTTAACTCTGGTTAAGTGTGCTTGGAGTTTAAAATAATTTTAATCATGTCTAGCGGTTTAACTGCTGTAAAAGATTTGGAGGTCAGTATTTAAGGCTTCAAAATATCACTTTGTGATCCTGATGAGCACTGTGCTCTGTCACAATAGCCTCTTTTACCTTGTTGGTTTTAGACTTTTTGGTAAACATTGCGGGTTGCACAGTGTTGCAGTGGGTAGCACTGTGCTACCCATTGGATTCAAGTCCTACCCTTGCCCTGGGTCTTTCTGCATGGAGTTTGCATGTTCTCCATGTGCATGCGTGGGTTCTCTCCGGGTACTCTGGCTTCCTTTCACAGGCAAAAAACATGACTGTTAGGTTAATTGGACTCTCTAAATTCTCCTTAGGGGTGACAATGCTGTTTGTCTCTGTTGCCCTGCGATAGACTGGCGACCTGTCCAGGGGTCCCCCGCCTCTCGCCCATTGACAGCTGGAGATAGGTACCAGCACCTCTCGCGACCCCACAAAGGATAGGCGTGTTAGAAAATGGATGGATGGATGGTAAAAATTGCAAAAACTGGAAGCCATTTTTCCTCTCACACTAAGTGGAGTTCAGTGTGTTTTTTTCATACATTTTTAACTGTGAAAGATTCCGAAAAACTTGTGCTTCAACTAATGTCTTATATTGTAACCACCATGATGTAATTTTGTATGACTGAGTTTAATTATTATTATGGAACCTTTCTCTCCCATTCAGGAGCTGCACCCTGTGTAGGGCGTTGTGCCATCTTATCAGTTTGTAACTGACTTTGTACGTGTTTTTGCAAACATTAACTAGTAGTCCCACTTTATCACTGGAAGTAAATCTTTAAACAGTTCATAAACGGGTTATAGTGGATGATCATTGTGCAACATCTGGTTGTATTCGTTTTTTTGTTGAAAACAAATATACTCCGGCACCAGGATTCGAAGAGCAGGAACAGGATGATTCTGTTTGCCAGTGGAATCCCACATGACAAACATCCCAAAATATACGATTAGGGTTGACTAGTTTAAAAACAGTCATTTCTAAAATGCAGCATGATAAAAACATAAATCATCAATTATAAAGATCAGAAACCCCAAACAGCAGACGCTACCTGGGTCAGATGTGTGTACAAGTTTTTGCAGTCCAGATAAGGAAGTTCTTCTGGGAGAGATATTAGAAGGTCCAAGACTATAGCACTCTCTGGATGGCAAAAGACAAGAAAAATACAAAACTGATTTCACTACATAGGTTATGAGGGTTAGAACATAGTTTGTAACAGAAAAGTCTCTTTTGAGATCATTTTTGCCAGTTTATTATGTTTTGGATCATCAAACAAGTTTCATTCTGTACATGAGCTTATCTCAGCACAGCTATATTCAGAGGCCCAGTACTAGGCTGGTTGTACTCTAGGATTGATGCTGTGACAAAACCAATTAGAATGGATGTAGATTGATGCATTGGTATATATTATACACAGAACAACAGTAGATTTGTTATTCCTAAAATCTATATCTATACTATTACCGGCTGGAGTTTCTCAATTGAATTTATAACCATATTTACATAGCGAGGGTGATTTTAAAGGTAAGGGTAAAGGATATTTCAGAAAAAAATTCTCTGTTTGCTAACCAATTAACCCTTTTTGTGAAAATATTTTTTGTGTCAAAGTCTTACACACAGAAAGCTAAACATACATAAATTAATCTGGCAAATGCCATTTGAGCTCCATGGTGCCAGGTAGTGAGCACAGGGCCTGCTAGAAGATGTCGGCCTTCTAAGAAGGCAAGTTTACAAATTAATAAAAAAAAATGTAAGGTAAGCGTACCCATTAAGCCCAGGCACCATTTAAGCCCATTTGCCACTTTGAAGTCAATTAAAAAAAAAGAGGGGCCCTGTCTAATGCTACTCATTATTTTGTCCTATCACACAATTTCTTAATTATATGTCAGTTTTTATTTGGCACCAATCACATTTGTCAATATTAAATAAGGCCCGCCTACATCCGTGCAGTCTCAAGGAGGCTCAGATAAAGTCGCTTCAAAACATTGGTGTTTTCGGACCCCTCAGAAAGAGCCTCTTTTCAGCTATTTTCAGCCACTGACTTGGTAAGTACATTCATATTATGTAAATTGGGAGATTATTGATTTGTTTTTTGTGTGTTAACAGGTAATTCTTTGTCATATTTAACTATTTGGTTTTATGTGGAAAGATGAGTTATGCTAGTTAGCGTAGCGAGCTAATCATTAGTCAATACATGTAGATCTACTGATAGATACACTGCTTAAGGATTAAACATTTTGAGTATACACACTAAATGTTTTCTGATTCATTTTACATAAATCTTCAAATTAAAACACAAATAAGGGTTTGGATGGGTGAAATATTTTCAAAAAATGCCTTTTTTCCAAGGTGGGCTTAAATGGTACAGTGACCCAAAAAACAGCTAGCGTAAACTAACTTTAAATAAGAATTCCTTGTTAATTCAGAAAGTTTGGCAAAAGGGGGATAACTATGATGGCAAGTTTTAAAGCATATTTAGGCTACAGACATTTCTGTATACATTTCTTGCATTTTGGTAAGAGCATATTAGCTTTATTTCCCTGGTAGTCAGTGTAGAACCTTTTAAGCCCAGTGTGTTCCATTTAAGCCCATCTCATGTGTTTCAATAGAAAATAATGACATTTTGAGGTTTGATAGTTTTTTACTGTAATCCTGTGTTTGATTTTCTCATACCTCACTAACTTCATTAACACAAGTACATCACAGATCACACACTGCCCAGAAGAATTGTTATGTACGTTAATTTTGCATAATAATTTGTTTACAGTGAGAAAAATGACAACAAAAAGGAAAATTCGTTCTTTGCCAAGCAAAGCTGCAGGGTGCTGGCCCTTTTCGTCTCGAAAATCACGAAGCAATTGAAAGTCTTTACAAAAGAAAGCTAAAAGAAAGGAAAGTGGCCGATCAGTAACCTGTTTACAATGTTGGCCTATTTCATGTGTATTTCAAAGATATTGTCGGTGTTATGTCATTTTCTACTTTAAAATAAATACATTTTTTATTTTGTCAATATTAAATGAAATGCTAAGTGAAATGTTAAATACTGAAACCGATGAAATTTAGTTTTAGGCCTACTTAGTCATGTTTGTGGTGGTCCATTGTTACAAGCCAAACATTAAATGCAAGTTAAAAAATTAAATTGTGTATAAGATGTATAACATGTTATTAAATAAATATGTGTTTACTACCTGAAAAAAATAATAAATGTTTATATTTGTGTAAACAAATGTGGTTGTGGGCTTATTTGGAACACATATGGGCTTAAATGGTACTACGGTACCATTTAAGCCCATGTCAGACTTTTGACTTTATTCATAACATTTCTTTAATTTGTTCTTTAAAATATGGAAAAGTAAATGAATACACTTTCAAATGAGCGATTAATCCATCATTTTAACAAATGATCATCTTTATAAACCATCTTAGTGTCTATGAAAAATATGTAAACTTAGATTTTGGTGGGCTTAATGGGTACGCTTACCTTACCCTTAATTTATCACAAAACAGTCTTAAGATGTTTTAAAGTGAGAAACTACACCTCAAAACATCAAGATTATTTTAATCAGCTTTGTGAGTTGTCGCCCTAGCAGAGCTCTATTTACCCGGAAACTCAAGAGGGAATTTCCAGTTACCGCAATTTATTTCGGCCAGATATTCAAGATATCTGGCCGAGATAAAGCATTCAGTAGGTTTGTGGTGAATAGCCGCAAGTAACAGACTATACAATTGCATATTTTCCACCGGACGTTTTTGCCATTTTAAGTAAAAGCATTAATTACAAACTGTTTCACCACAATTCTGTAAGAAAAATATTTCATTAGAGTACTAATGAACAAACCTAGCACTTTCAATTTCCTTGTATATCACACAAATCTACATTTCCCTAAGACTGACTTTTCATGTAAACCTAACTTGGTAGAAAGGGAACTCTTTATTATGATTTTATGCAGATTTTGATGCAATTTTGTCTCTCCGTGCCCTGCCACAGTCTATTCCACTGTTTACGCAGCTTCTACTTTATATACAGATTTGCTTACATTTAGAGAGTCAAAGTATCAATTTGTTAGCTGTGGATAGAGTTTTTTGTTATTCTAATACATTTTTTAATAAAAACATTTCCTGTGCTATAGTTTACATCCAAGGAAACATGATTATTGTATTGCCTGATTATTGTATTAGTAAAAGAAAAATACGTTTTAAAGAGTGTTCAATAGCTATTCTAAATAATTCATATAGTTGTAAAGCAACAACTCTGGCCAGGTGCAGGTTGATTAAAAGAATTAAATGTGAATTGAACTTTTCTTGCCTGTGGGTCTAGTGTAACTTCAGGAATAATGGAGGTGATTATCCAACTATATAACTACAAAGCTGGTCATCATCTATAATCACTTATCAGTTGAGACAAAAATTATTTCTCAACTAATAGATCTTTAAAAAGACAAAAAAAATGAAAAGGCTAGATATACAGAAGGAGGCCAAAATGAGGCATTTGTGAGGTCTAGAACACAATGGTCAGATAAACTAAATCACTTTTTTCAGTTACAAAAGTATCAGAATCGACTTTATTTGCCAGGTATCTGTACATGGAATTGGACTCTATATTGTACAATGCTCACAATGTGCTTACTTATACAATGACTGAAAATATTTTCCCTCTGGGATTATTAAAGTATTTCTGATTCTGATTCTGAAATGGAGTATTAATAATCAACCGCAGTATAGAGAACACATATGAAGACACTATAAACAAGTGAACAAGTTGAGACAATTGATTCAATGAGCTAATGCAAAGGACGCAGGAGTAAATGTTATTTCCATTATTGTTATTTTTAAATACATGTCGGAGGTGGAATGTACCTCTGATGAGTTTAACGGGAACTTGCAGAGCTCTGGGACAAAAGGACAAAGTTAAGAGTGACAGTAATGTAAACTAAATGAATCTGGCAAATACAACATGTGTTCGGCCCTGAGAAAAATGATCTAAACTTAAAAGAGAGAAATGTTGAGTAAAATACAGGGCCATCTGGAATGTTGGCCACATCCAGCTCTTACTAATGCACCCTGTATATTTTAACAGTGTTATCTGTCTGCAGTTGTTATTGCTGCAGGGCCTCTTTAAATTGGGACTACAAATTGAAACACACCTATTTCATGTCTTCTTTTACACTTGTCAAGGCTGGTGTGTGTGTGTGTGTGTGTGTGTGTGTGTGTGTGTGTCTCTTTCACAGCTAGTGTAGGAGCACAGCCAGCCTTAGTGCAGTGGTTTCAAACCCCTGAACTGCTCAGGTCCAATTCCTTTGTGACATGTAATGACAAATAAGACATGTATGTATTTCTTTTGTATGTCATGAGAGTCACGTCAGATCTCTACCTCAATATATTATTGAGGTAATTTGGAAATGAGCTGGATATATGTTGGGGTGTCACATTCCAGTATGGATATCCTTTGATTGGTAAAAGTAGTTTGAGCAGTTTTTCTGGTTTTAACAAAACATATTTGACACTTTAAGCTATGACATTCTTATTGTCAAATTATCAAAAATATTTTTTTCTAAAACTCATTTAGAGTTGTTTAAATCCAAATGCATCGCAATAGGTAGCAATATCATCTCATCGATAAATTAATACCGGTGTAGCCCAAGGCTCAGGTCTTGGTCCACTTCTTTTCAGTTTATATATAAAGGATTTGGTGTGTTTGTTTTCTGGAGCAGGTTTCCCAATCTCCGCTGATGACAGGTTTTTTACAGGTGCACGTATGACCATACTTGTCCACACTGTGATGAGTTCAGAGAAAGAGTAATAAATTAGCATTATATACGATGTTCTTTTTGTAACTTCGCTCATTGTTTCACTATGGGAATCGCCTTGGAGTGACCAACTACAGAAGCTCCAATGACATCACGTTTGTTTGTGAGACAAGTTGAGCAGTGTCCATGGCTCCACCCACCAACCATTATTACGACCAACCTACCCCCTTTAACGCATTCTCGTGTTCTTACCCATGTGAAGACTACAGCTAAGCTCCCTCATCGCGCTCAGGCTAGCTTCGACCTGCTTAACGATTTTTAGGCATTCCGTAAGGGAAAACGTTGCTGAACGCAGTACCAGGACAGGCTTGTACCGTGCTGGGTAAGTGTCTCGAAAGAAGCATTTTCTATGAACACAAACATTGGGAGCGCTGACCACATAAAGGTGAGTTGTTACTCTGTTTTAATTAACAGAATAGATAGTGTTTGTGTCGGCCGGTTAACACGTAAAGGTGGTTTTTGGTTAGCAGTATACTGCTAGCATAAGAGTCCTGGTAACGTGTTGCGGTGAGCGGACTTAATCTCCTCATTTAAGTGCTAACGTGTTACAATGAGCTCAGTGTTAGTACATTGTCATGGCTGTGGCTCCTACCCCTGCCAAAGGTTCGGAACCAAAAGTTAAAGAGGCTGTATCCTGCCCGTGTCCAGCATCATGCGGGCATCTATCTCGGGGAGAGACCTTCACCCGATGTGCATTGCATGTATGGACACTAAACATGCTCAGGCATCGCTGGCTGACCCTCAGGGATGCCAGCACTGCTCGCCAATGCCGGAAAAGATCCTGAAGAGGCGGTTGAGGGTGGCTGTAGTTAGCTACAATCACCCTCAGCCTCTCGTCACCTTCAGCCATTGCGGCGGGTGAAAGCCATCAACCATGAGCTTCTAAGAGCTGGGTGGACATGATGGAGGAGGAGTTCCTGTCCATGCCTCCCCTGTTTGAGGGCCTTAGGGACAGTGGGAAACTTGATGCGGGCATCGACAAAACGGAGGGTGATGCTAACTCCGACCTCCCTGAACTGGAAGACATGGACAAGGAGGAGGACAACTCAATTTCCCAGATCAACACTCCAGGCCATCAACACTGTGCCTGCAGCTCCTCTGCCTTCTGTTGTCCATCTGGGGCTTCTGATGATGAGGGACTTTTACTCCGACTCTGTCGCTGCCATCATTTATGGCGCAGGATGATGTAGCATCCAGGGTGACCCTCACTACAGATGCGTCCCTGACTGGATGGGCAGAACGGTGATGGTGTATGGTTTCCAAAAATGGCACGGCTTCACATCAACATGCTGGGACTACACCCAGTATTCCTAGCTTTAAAATACTTCATGCCATATGTGATGGGTTGCCACGCCTTGGTAAAGACCAGCCTGCAGTTACACAGACAGACCAGGGAAATAATTATGTGGAGCAGTACCACAGTTCTATGGGTCTGTGCAACACATGTACCGGGAATTTTGTACAGAGGGGCTTTTATCCAAGGGGAGCCCTCTGTATGGAGAATGGAAGCTGGACCCTAAAGTAGTGGAGCAGATCTGGCAGCGATATAGAAAGGCTGCCGTAGATCTCTGTGCCTCATGGAAAAATAGTGATGGCCCGCTGTTTTTCTCGCCCGCCAGACAAAAATATATTTTTCTTCTTTAAGAGCTTATGTGGACAGGACAGCCTGTTTTAGAAGTGCTCATGAGGGCAAAACTGTCTGCTACACACTGGATTGTGGAGGCTATATCTCTGGCATATAGGTGTGCAGGCTCAGAGCCTAAAGGGGTGCGGGCCTATTCTACCAGGAGCATGGACACCACTTAGGCTTTGTTCCGCAAAGTGTCAGTTTGGGACATTTGTGCTGCAGCCAGTTTGGCTACACTGCACACATTTGTGAGGTTTTACAGGGTGGATGTGGTCCAGCCAACGCTAGTGCACACAATGCTTGGAGAAGGGATGTCAGGCTCCACCTGAGGCCTGGACTGGGATTCCTATCATGCACGGCTTTGGGGTCAGCATGCAATCCCAGAGTAGGCCATATCTCCCATAGTGAAAGTAAATTTAGAAAAAGAATGTTGAGTTACTAAACATAATCCCTGACTCTATGTTAACAGAGTGAGATGTTTCACCAACACAACCCTTTTTGCATGGGCACGGAAAGAAACCTGCATAGAAATAGTTAAGGGGGTAGATTGGCCGTGATAATGGTTGGTGGGCGGAACCAGGAACACGGCAGACTGACGTGATGTCAGTGAAGCTTCAGTACTTAGTCATCCCAAGGCAATTCCCATAGTGGAACACCTCGCTCTTATCAAAGAACCAGGGATTACATTAAGTGACCCAACGTTATGTACATGAGGGAGGTGGATTTGGTGTACGGTATATACAACAGGACAATATAAACAGTAAAAAGGAGCAAAACTGAAATAAAGGATAACGTAAAATGGTAAATGAGGCAGACTTACTGGGTTATTGCACCGCTTTCTTTTTTTCCCCCAGAGTCAGCTTGTCACTGGAGTGATGGCTTGTGGAAAGAAACTGTTCCTGGGTCTGTTGGTTTTTACATACAGTACACTGTGACGCCTACCAGTGGGGAGAAGTTGGAATATATTGTGACCGTGGTGAGATGGTGATGTTTCTTGCCCATTTCCTGACTTTAGAGACGTACAACTCCTGAATGGAGGGCAGATTGCTGCGGAATTATCTTTCCTGCAGTCGTCATTGTCACAAGCGCAGCAACCAGCGGCTGAGCAATGACCCGGCTCTCCCCAACACCTTAAACAGTTTCTTTGCACGGTTTGATTCTCCAAACTGCAGGGAGCCTGAACATCTTACCCAGCCAGAGGACCACTAGCCTTTTGTTCTGCAGCTCCACCAAGTGACCTCTTCCCTGAAAAAGGTAATCACCAACAAGGCCGCAGGTCCAGACATGGTGTAAGCCCGGACGCTTAAATCATGTGCTGACCAGCTACAAGGGGTCTTTCTGGAGATCTTTAACCTCTCCCTGCAGTTCTCCACGGTTCCTGCCCATCTGAAATTTTCCGTTATCGTGCCTGTCCCCAAGAAACCAATCATCACCTGCCTCAATGATTTTTGTTGATCTGACCCCCGTCATCATGAAGTGCTTCAAGAGGATCCTCCTAAAGCACACCAAGAAAGCCATCCCTGCTGACCTGGACAGCCTGCAGCTTACCTACAGGGAGAATTGCTCCACAGTGGACGCTGTCTCGTTAGCACTGAACTCAGCTCTGACTCATCTGCAGCAGTCCAACACCTATGTTAGGATGCCCTTCATGGACTTCAGCTCAGCATTCAACACTGTGCTCCCTGACATGCTGGCTCTGAAGCTCCTCAACATGGGGTTATCCACACCTCTCTGCTCCTGGATCCTGTGAGTTCCTCTCCAACAGACCCTAGGTGGTGAAACGCACATCTGCTCCACTGACCCTCAACACAGGAACACCTCAAGGTTGTGTCTTTAGCCCGCTCTCTTCACCCTTTTCACCCAGGACTGTTCTACTGTCCACCCCACAAACACAGTGGTGAAGTTTGCGGACGACACCACTGTAGCGGGTGTCATCTCTAACAATGATGAGTCCCACAACAGAGATGAGGTTAGGAATCTCACACAGAGGTGCTCCAAGAACAACCTGATCCTGAACACCAGTAAGACCAAGGAGGTAATAATAGACTACAGGAGGTCCTGGAGGACTCAACACTCTCCTCTCTAGATACAGGGAGAGGTGGTGGAGCGTGGACAGCATTAGGTTCCTGGGCATTCACATCTCTTTCTACAGAGCTACCATAGAGAACGTTTTATGTATCAACATAACTGTGTGGTATGGGAGCTGCACAGTCCAGGAGACAAAGAACCTAGCACGGGCGGACAGAACAGTGCAGGGGATTGTGGGATACCATCTGCAGGATCTAGACTCAATTTATGCAGTACAAGTCCAAAGAAGGGCCAGATGCATCTCCACTGATCCCACCCACCCAGGCAATGTGCTGTTTGCCCCTCTCCCATCAGGTAAACGCTTCAGAAGCCTCAAAGCCAAAACAAATAAACTTAGAAACAGCTTCTTCACAAGAGCTGTGAGCGGAACAGGTGACTGCAGTCCAACGCTTTAAAATCACCCCTCTGTTACTAGTCCGCCCTACGACACAATCACCTTAGTTTTACTGTCTACTTGCTAGGGTTGAGAATTGAAAAGATTTTCACGATTCCGATTCCCTTATCGATTCTGTGAAACGATTCGATTCCTTTTCGATTCTCTTTTCGATTCCAATTTGGGGAAAAAGGAGAACAAACAGTTTGATAATGAGCATCAACTTTGTTTACTTGACTATCACACGACCTTAAAAACTAACAAGTTCAAGATGTCCACAGCAAATGTGCAACTGGAGTAACATTTATATTTGTTTAAATAAAAAAGGAATATAAGAACAAACTTAAATACAGTAGATGAGTTGTTTAGAATACAAGAAAATGTAAGTTTGTTGTGACAGTTGCTTATTAATCTCTCTTTAGATAACCACAGTCATCTCTCAGGCATCCGTTTAATGAAAAAGCATTACTGTACAATTTTGGGAAATAAACTCATCTCTCCCTGATTTAAATAAACGAGCGTCACCTTTCTCTCGGTCCCTGAACTGCGGAGCAACTTTGTAGCATGTTTCATTACATCCACTGCAGTAGCTAGAATCATGTAATAATTCCAGCTACCAGTAGTTCTAATTAAACATGCTAGCAATGAAGGAATGGATTAACGATAAAGGCACACTCCCTTAATAACCCCAAAGAGAGGTAGGAAATTGGTTTATTTCCAGAAATGGCATATGATTTACTAGGCACCACATTAAGCACAGCCAGTGATATAAAACTAGCTACTTACCACCAGAGTTGCCTTCCATGCTGGTCGTAACTTTAGCTTCTATCCGGTAAGAATCAAAAACACGGGATTCATTAAAATGTATGCCATGTTGTGTGCGCAGGTGTTTCTGCCTGTTGGATGTATTTCCTCCCGCGGATGTAAATGCCACTTTGCAATGATTGTAAAGCGCCTCGTTGCCATCTTTCTCTTCCTTAAAATGAAGCCAAACTTTCGACCCGACCGCGCCATTTGTTTTGTTTTGCTTTTAGCCTGGTCACGCCGCACTTGCTTACTGAATGCCGTGTGCGTAACTTGCGTAAAAAACGTGACGTAACTTGCCTAACTTGCGTAAAAACGTGACATAACTTGCGTAACTTGCGTAACTTGCTACCGTCGTGCTGCTCAGAGCCGGAGCACGACGGAATCGAAAAGAGAATCGTTAAGCGCGCTGCCAAACGGTTCCATGGAATTGGAAAACACGGAACCGGTTCTGAACAGGAACCGGTTTTCGATTCCCATCCCTACTACTTGCACACTATCATTTCAAAATATCTAAATGCACATTGCTTTAAACGAAGCCACAAATCATCATTGTTCAATAAGCACCTTACTACCTCATTATCTGTTATCTGTGACTCTCCTGAACGCTAAAAAACAACCTGTAACCCTTGTTCATTGCCTGTTTGTTTGTCAGTTTTGCCTTCATTATGTGTAATGTGAACCGAAGTGGCCAAAGAGAAATTTTGCTGTGGCAACATGCAGTGACAACAAAATACTCTTGACTTCTCTGTTGAAGTCTAGCTCTGTCTTATTTGGTGGCAGATCCAAACCAGACACTGAAGGATGAATATGGATCAGCAATTTCTTAGGCAGGTTGAAGTATATCCTCTGTTGGGCCTTCTTGATGATGGTGACAGTGTGGGGTTACCAGTTTAGGTCCTGGGATATTGTGGATCCCAGAAACCTTAAGGTTTTCACGACAGACACAGAGCTGTTGGATGAGGGAGGGGGCTTATCTTGAAGTCCACAGTTTTGAGCCCATTAAGAGCTCATGGCTGTTCAGTCTGCACCAGAGACCAAGCTGATCAACCCCCCCCCCCCCCCCCCGTCTGTAGGTCAACTCATTGTCGTCCTGGATGAGACTGATGACTGTTGTGTCATCGGTCTCAGTTGACAGATGGGTCTCCTGAGATGCAGTCATTGGTGTACAGGGAGAATAGTAGTATAGAGGATTCAACATCCAGGCAGGTCCTGACAACATTCTTTGCTGGACCTCTGGCATCATCTGATTAAGCACAGGTTTTCCTCCACTGTTGTGAATACTGATGACACATGACTGTCAGGCCAGATCCAGTACCAATCACATCCTAAAGCAAGTAGACAACAGAACGGTAGTGGGCATCAGCAAGGATCAGGGGTCCTACAGAGGGGAATTGCAGCACCTGTAAAGGTGTGTTCACATCGAATGTGAATGTGGCAAACCGAGCAACAGATTTACATGATATTCCTATGTACAGGTGATGCACAGAATCCATGCAATAGAACGCAAAGCGAGGGAACAGACGTTCAAGCAATGCAAAAGGTGCTATTTTGACGATTAAAGTGAAGCCAGAGTGACACGACACCTGCAAACGATGTGAAACTACGGTGGCTGGAGTTGAAAAATCTGAACTTTTGTGTTTTGTTGCATCACAACAACCAATCAGGAACTGGACGTGAATGTGACATGGGATAACACTGCAGTGGATACAACGTCATTTTCATTCAACAGGGAAGACAAGCTGATTGTGGCGGTCTGCAGTCGGCCTGAGTTGTATGACTCAAACAATTATGACTACCAATACAAGTCCAGAAAGGACCTAGAAAGAGTCACTAGATATCGCCACTGTATCACTGTATTTCTGGCTTGTTGCCAGCTGTGCAATTGCTGTGGCCCGCCATGCAAACTGCCAGCAATATGTTAGGCGAGCGACTGCATGAATAACTGCCGACTTTCTTGCCAAAATTGTGTTCGGTGTGACCGTACCTTAAGAGTGGTGTAGCCAAAACCACTGCTTGTCGTTGTCAAAAAAACAAAAACAAAGGAAATAACTGTGGATTGGAGAAAATATTGACACCAACACACACTACTCCACATCAACAACATTGCAGTGGAAATAGTCACCAGCATAAAGGTGTTATGGGTGCAGATCACAAATGATCTTACCAGGTCTTAGAACACAGGAGTTCTGGACAAAAAGAGGACAGCAGCACAAGCATTTCCTACAGCTCATGTGCCCCCTCCCATCCTTACAACATTCTACAGAGGAACCACTGAGAGTGTGCTGACCAGCTGCATCTTGTGTGGGCCGCTGGCTGCCATGTTGCAGACTGGAAGACTCTCTAAAACGACAGCAGACAAAAAAGAAAAAAAATCATTGTGACTTTTCTTCCTTCTGTCCAGGACATTGCGATTAAAAAAACTGTGTGACTCGGGCCCAAAAAATTACCATAGGTCCAACCCACCCTCACCATGGACTGTTCCAGTCTGCTGGCCTCTGGCAGGAGGTTTCAGCATGTGGTGAAGAACCACCAGGTTCTCCAAAAGTTTTTTGTCTCCCAAACTATTAGACTGTGGAACTGTGAATAACAGTCCTCCCTAGAGAAACATCTGTTCCATCAGTGTTTTCAGTCAAATGCTTCTTTAGATCTATTGTGATACTGACCGTTACAGGAGACCCTTCCTGCCAATAGGTGACTATACAATACAGGAGACAGTACAATAGGAGTTTCAAAAACAATTAACTTCACTTTGAGATTGCTTAAGTATTTCTGAACTGAATTAAATTACCTAAGCAATATTTATTTGCCTAAATAAGCTATTTTGTGCAAGGATGTCAAATCTAAGAATATTCAGCATATACATAAAATGTGTTTCTTATCAAAACACCTTGAAAACCAAAAGGCCTATGCTCGTCTTCTGTTTATTAATTGTAGTTCTGCTTTTAATACTTTGCAGACTCGCTCACTAGGACATTGTGTCAGATGAATGTTAATCCTTTCATTATTAAATGGTATCACTTGTTTTTAACAGATGACAGCTTGTTAGAATGAATAATACTCTTTTAGAACAAAGGCTCATCAGCTCTGGAGTATCTCAGGGTTGTGTTAGTTCACCTGTCCTTTTCACTATTTACACAAATTACTGTATTAGCAATAGCCCTGGAATTATGTTTTTAAATTCTCTGATGACACTGCTATTCTCGGTCTGCTGCATGAAAATATAGACTTCTTGTCTTAATGATGTCCAGTCTTTTGTTCATTGGTGTGATGACCACCATCACATTATTAATGTTAATAAAACTAAAGAAATGTTGATCGACCCCAAGTCAGTAATAATAGTAATAATAGTAATATCATCTTTATTGTCATTGAAACATACATTGAAACATACATTACAACGAAATTTGTTCTCTGCTTTTAACCCATCACCCTTGGGGAGTAGTGGGCTGCCATGTGCGGCGCCCGGGGAGCAATCTGGGGTTAAGGGTCTTGCTCAGGGACCCAGAGTGCAGGCGCTGGGGATCGAACCGGGTACTTGCACCCGTCTCTGAGTGCAAGCGCGCTGCTCTAACCACTAGGCCAACCCTGACCCTGACCAGTAGGTGACAACTCCTCACTTCTTATACATGATCAGCAAATAAACCAGGTCTGTTATTATAGATATCTGGGTGTTCACCTAGATAACCAATTTGGTTGGTACGTTCATGTCAATAAGTTGTGCCCGCGATTACAGCAGAGACTGTATTTCTTACGCAGACTCAGGGTCTTTGGGGTTGACCAGAGGATTATGTTTTTATTTTATTTGGCTGAATTGGAAAGCATTATCATATATGGAATGTCAACATGGTTTGGTATCTCTCTGTGCAGTTAAAGTATAAATTTAATCATCTGGTCAAGACAGCAATGAGGGTCATAGGGAGGACTGATTATTCCTCCCTGCAGTCGATTTACGGGGAGTCCGTTCTCAGGCTCACACACAGAGTACAGTCACATCCCACTCATATCCTCTATTCACAATGTTAATTGCTACCTTCTGGCAAACGTTATAGAGAGCCCATTTAGAAACTAATGGGCATAAATATTCATTCATCCCTACCTCCATCAGATTAATAAACAATGTAGGCATATAGTATGTGGACATATGAAGGCTGCTTTGATGCTTGGTTTGTGTTATGGAAATATATGATTACTTGTTACAATAATCTGGCATTTTTATGGAAAACAATAAGAGTTACCTTTAAATCCCTAAACTGTGTCTTGGAAGTTTACAGAAGGTGAGGGTTACCCCTCTGAGGGAGAACATACACAGCTCCATAGGGTGTTTGTTTTTAAGGTCTGAAAGCTATTTTTGTGGTTCTTAAGGTCATCTGTGTTGACCCTTGATGGGACATCTGGGTGCTAAATCAGCCTTACTTCACGAATACTCTTCGGAGAACAGTCTCCTTTGTTTGGGAACAGATAGGACCTGGAGCCTCAATGTCTGGGCCCACCCCCCCAAACTAATCGGGAGGGGCTGCTCAGTCTATTAAAACATGCGATTAGGGGTATGAGAGCAGACAAAATCGCTTGCAGCACCATGGGGTAGGATGCCGGGTATATATACTAAATACAGCGATATGGTAATGTAAGTTTTTGTCTCCCTTTGGAAAAAAATCCAATTGTAATAAATATGCATATTTTAAATGTTTGTCTCTGATATTTTTTTTCTCCTTTGCTGCCAAATTTTCAAACCGGGTGAGACGGCCCGTGGTAAATGGAACAGGAACGAGCCCCGATCTTAACAAATGGTGCCTTGTGTAGTAAGGGGAGAAACCTTTTGAATTTGGGCACAAAGGAGTATTCATCTACAGCAACACAGGGTCGACCCGAAAAAAGGTAAGGAGATTTTGATTCTCCTATTGGCTGAAGATTAGACATAGGCTAAATCAAGTGGTGCTGTGGATGAAAAGCTCTCTTCTCAAAATATCAGAGGTTAAACAGAGCAACTAGTATGAGAGGGTTGAATGGAATTTATGTTTGAAACCAAGGAAAGATTGAATGGGACTTATTTTTAAGTGTATCTCAAAAACTTAAAATAAGACAAGAACTATAGAATATAAATAAAGAAAAATAAAAAAGATAAAAATAAAGACAAAAAAAAGTCCTGAGAATTTGCCACCTCAACTTCGGGACTGACGAGAAAAAAGAGAAGGTTCCGTCGAAAGGAAGGGTTGCAGAGGACCCTCATTGTGCGCAAAGCTCTGTTGTCTTATATCATGTCTTGTCCAACGTATTGTCTCAGTTAAAATGGGATCCATTGTGGTTGCATGAGTTAAGGAGAGACTGCTTGAGTCCGCGGCGCTTCAGGGTGTGTGTGTGCGAGTGTGTGGCTGAGAATCGTAACTGAGCGTGTGGGATTTACGGTAGAAAGTTACTGTGTGGAGTTGATTTCTTTTTTGAGGATTAAAGGAGAAGTCCGGTCAAAATCAGAATTCAAACTGCTGAAAGTACTTTAAATATAAAATTATTACTTACTTTTCAATAAATGATACGTTTTTTTTAATTAAGAGTAATTTTCATTTGAATGTCCTTTAGTGTAGGCATCCATGTTGGTCAAGAACAGTACTGCCACCTCCCAGTTTGTGACGTCAGGTTGCGGGATAGGCTGTTGAGCAAGTCCCAATGCCCTTATCTGTTCCCATGTAAATAAATACCCATTTTCATGCCGAAATATTGTTTTTTGCCTCTTAAACAAAGATAGAAATGGTATTAAGCATTTAAGTTTAAAGTAATACAAATTTTACATTTTAGAGACATAAAAAGACAACAAATAAGCATTAAAGAACGGTTTATTGGTTGGGTTCTACAATGTTATCAGGGAGTAAAAACTCATCTCATCTAAAAACTCATCTTTAGAACCAATCTCTGCTCAAAATGGTGATCTGCCAAATCTACTTTCAGCAGTTATCAGTTATTGCAACCGTAAACTGCAGAAAATACGGGCAGAGCGGCTCCTTCTGCCTTTACTCTGCTCCTGTCAGGATGAGCTCCAGTGTGTTATGAGGCAGAGGGATATTTCAGCATCACTTATTTTAGAGCCCAAACAATCAACTTCACTTTCAGAAACAAGCCCAAAAAACTGCAACCCGCAACTCATGAAATTTACAAGCAGACCAAAGTCGCATAAAATAAGTGGGCTTCGCAACAGTGAGCATTCTTTCCAAGTGTGTCATATCACTCCGCCCCTCTGGTCGAGTAAACAAATGTCCCCGCAAATTCTACATTATAAAAAAGAAAAACCTGCAGAAAATCCTCGCTCTTATGTCATCTTGAAAACATACTTCTTCGAAAGGTTGGCTACAGATGACGTGTTTTTTTCTCTGGCCAGAAGTTCGATGGCAAACCCTCCCTCTTCAAGTAGGCAATCCAACAAAAGAACTGGTGGTGGATCATGATTCGGAAAAGTGAAAAAACAAATGTTTTTTTTCCACTTTTACCCGATGTATTGGAACATCCAACTGCCATGCACGTGGGCATTGTCACTTTAATAATAGCTCTCGTGAATTTCAATGGTAAAGTCTTCTCGAAATCTGAAATAATTGTTGTTGATCGCAGCTGTGTACTACAGTTCCTACTGAATTAGTTTGTGAAGCGCAGTGCCTCACCACAACATAACGTCACAGGATGTGATGTCAGGCCATTATTGCCCAAATATGGGCAATAATGGCCGCCCTCAGACACAGTGATCGAGATGACAATTTATGCTTTTATTTTCTTATTGATTAACGCTAAATTCATTAAATCACCACGAACGTATTAGTTTTAGGTATAGCTAATGATCCACTGATTTTTCCTTGTTGTCCGGACTTCTCCTTTAAGTAACAAAGTGTTCATCGTTGAGCGAGAATTTGGCCAGGATATGGGTGAAAGTGAATGCGACCGTGCGCCCTGGAAATCATTGGGAGAAGAGGTCGATGCATTAATGGCTTTTGTTGAAAAGCAGGAAAGTTTGGAGAGAGGAGCGTGGTCTGAGTGCAAACAAAGGTTGGTTGAAGCACTTAAATCGTAGGAAAAACAGTTGGATAACGGTGAGCTGTTGGGTAAATTTTTAGTACAACAGTATGTTAAAAGTAAAAGAGAGGTTAGAAGTTGGGAAAAGTTGTTGGATATTTGGCACAGAATTAAACATTTGTTTGAGACAACAGAAAAAGAAAAAACAGAACATCCCCACGCAGCACAGGACAGATCTCCACCCCCATCCATCTTAAACATGCCCCCATCCGGACTGTATCTAGTCCCGGACGTGTTGGGCGGAGAGTTAACGGTAGAATCAGTTCCTGGCTACACCCCCAGGAACAACAAATTATTAGAAAACGCACACCATCAGTCTATTACTCCACCCACAGCCACTACCTCGTTGAAATCGGGCGATGATTGGTCTCAGGCAGTTGATACGTCACGCCCACTGCTTAGTAAGCAGCCCATCCCGCAGATGACGAAGGTTGAATTCCCCTCTAGGGGCAGTTCTTCTGTATGTTTAGATATAACACACCAGAAAGCAGACTTAAATCAGGTTGATCAAAAGAAAGCAAGAATTAGCCAACAAATAGCTTCTGCTGACAACCCTGTTGATTTGATAGATTTTATCAACACTGCATCTAGTCATGCATCAGTTTTGGAGTTGAAATCAGATGGAGTAGCTGATGTTGAGGAATCTATGACAAATGTTAATGGCTTGCACCGTTTTACTACAGAAGTTGACATTGCAGAGCGGCAGAAATTAGCAGGAACAGAACGTATGATGATAGAATTAAAGGACAGATTCCAAAGTATTCATTTTATGCAAACACGTTCTCAAAGTCCCACTAAAGTGCAGATGACCTTGTTACAAACTAATATAGGAGCAGAGAAATATGTAAATGGTAAATGGACTGAACTTATATAGCGCTTTTCCAGTCATGCTGACCACCCAAAGCGCTGTACACTATAGCCACATTCACCCAATCGCTCTCACTAACGCGCACACATTCATACACCGAGCCACAGCTCTATAAGCAACTTGGGGTTAAGTGCCTGCCCAGGGGCACATCGACAAGGCAAGGGGAAGCTGGAATCAAACCCGCAACCTTTTGATTGCCAGACGACTACTCAACCCATCAAGCCACAGTCGTTCCTTATTCATTTGGTGATGTGCAACCCCTGGTGGATAAACCTCCCTGCATTGCTGCTGGTGGTAGATTGTGGCTGGCTGAATTAGATAATTTGACCAAAGGTACAAAGCTGCCCCTAGGTGATTTTAGAGCCATTTTAGGACGTTGTGTGCCCGCTTCTGCTGCAGCTGATATTGAAAATTATGCTCGAACGTTCCACATGCCAGATGAAACTTCATTGTCTTTAGTAATGTTTTACTTGGAAGATGCAGTTACAGAGCATTTTCCCTTATCCACCCCTGCAGTGCTTCCTACGTTTGACTGGGACCCAAAACAGCATCCGAAGGAATACATAAATCAGGCAGCAGAAAAATAGATCAAACACACAGGTGTGGATAAAGAAGATGGGTCCAATCTGGGTGAATTATTTAGAGAAGTAGTGTTAAAAGGTGTACCCTCCTCAGTATCTCGGCTGATGAATCTAAATCCTGATATTCCTGGTTGTGAATATGCTCACTGGGAAAAACATTTGGTACACTATTTGCATGTGGCTCAAGATGGAGGGAGGAAGAGACGGCAAGAAAATTAGGAATTACAAGACCAATTACTAAAACTACAGTTACTGGAAGCAAAATAGAAAGTGAGTAAGAGAAAGCAAAAGATTGAACATATGATGGTATCAGCAGTTGCATCTCCAGGAGCTCCACCCCCAACGGTGACACCTCAGTCTAATTCACCCCAAGGAGGAGGCTTGCTTCCTTCTGTTTTCTATCCTTCGTATAACTACAGGTCTGCTGGTCCTGGACGTGGAAGCAGGTGTCAGTTTGGTGGTCAGCATGGGCGTCGAGGACAGAACAGAGGACCGAGAGTGAAAAGTGGATGTAGCAGACCTGTGAGAGCACCCATCGACATCTGCTACAACTGTGGTTGCCCTGGACATTGGGCATGTGACTGTGGGCTGTTTCACCCCACCGGCAGGTCAGCCTGGCATCGTGCCACCAAATCCTAACATGACCCCACCTCCACAAGGTCAGTACCCCAGCAAGGGGATAACTCTCCCTATGGACAATATTGACATACCCCTGAGGATGGCCCAAGTAGCATGAGCACCGCAGATCACATGCTGCCAGCGAAAGTGGGAAATGACTGCATGAACTTTCAGGTCACACTGGAGCCACATATTCCACTATTTCCAGTCAACCATCAGCCTCTGGGTTGTGGACTAAGACTGTCACTGAGATGCTCCTCAGAGAAATAACAGCGTCTGCCATTGTGACCCATGGGGGAAGAGTTTGCCGACATCTATTGGGGATTGTAATATATATGTGGCACCTGAGAGTGTGGCAGCTGCAATGATCATACTGCTGAACAATTATAATGGTATATGATGTTAGACGTTTCCTCATTTTTTTCTTTCTCTCTATGTTGAGAACCAGGCAAAGGAATTAGGGGCCATGGTAAAATGTTCCCTTCAGGCCCCTGATTGGGTTCCTACCAGCGTGCAGGTTTGCGGTTTTCAAAATATACTAATACCTATTAAATTGTCTGTGATATTACTGATAAGTTTCTTTTTAAACATGAGTTTTGATTCGTTACCATGGCCGGGAATGTACTGACCATCATAAAGCAGCGGGGATGTTGGCTACTTTCCCATCACAATTATGGGCAGAAAGTGCACTGGAGTGGGATTATTTTCATGTGCTCCAGTTACGTTTAAGATCACGGTTGAGTCTTCTCTCTGGGTTAACTAGTACCGCAATAAATCTTGAGCAGAGGTGCTGATATCATTGCAGGCTTCCTTGCAGCTGGAGTTTTACAACCCTTTGCCCCAGCCTGGAATGCACGCATTCTTCCAGTGGAAAAGGAAGGTATTGGTAAAGATCGCATGACACACGATCTTAGAGCTATAATTTCTGTTGTTAAAATAAAATATCTACAATTTCTGTGCTTAATCCATAAGCGGCCATTGCCAGTTTGGAGCCTTGGCATCAGTGGTACACCTGTACTGATTTGACAAATCTGTTATGCTATCTCCCATTGGCTGAAGAATGCAGAGATATTTTTTAATTTACTTATAGAGGTTGCCAGCTACGCTACACCAGACACCCACAGGGATTTGCTATATCAACAGGTATTTTTTAATTAGGTTATGAAAAATGTTTTACAGACATGTCCCTGCCCAGAAACACCACCCTAATTCAGTATGTTAATGACCTGGGGTTGGCTTCTCCTACCTCTGAGATCTGCCTTCAGGCCACGGAGTTAGTTTTGAGACATCTTCATCAACATGGTCTTAAGGTCAGTAAAGATAAATTGTAAGTTGCCAAGAAACACGTGTCTTTCCTGGGCTGTGTTATTTCCACAGGAACAACCAGTATGTACTCCAGCCACAAACAAAGCATTCTAACAAACCTGAACTGCAGCGAGTGAAAGAGACTAACAGGCTACAGTCGCAACTACATTCCGGGTACATTGATCACACGCAACCTTTGAGGGACCTCGTGAAGATACAAGGTATGATAAAATTGAATAATATTTAGATTTGGACTCAGGAAGCTGGGGAAGCATTTGTCCTAATTTAAGAAAGACTAGCATTTGCAGCTGAATGAACTCTCCCTGACAACTCTTTACTATTTTTCGGTGATGTTTCTGTAACAAAACTAGCAGTAAATGGAGTTTTATTTCAGGAAAAGGGGGGAGAGAGAAGGGTGTTAATGTACATATCAGTAATGTTAGATAACATAGAAACACATCACCACAATGCACACAACATGCAACAGGAATAGCCAGATTGATTCAAAAGACGACTCAAGTAGTCACAGGATATATTTCATATGTTTTGACAACTCATAGTGTGGTGGCTTATGTAAATTCACTAAGTTTCACTAGGACTGTATTCAGACAGCACAGGCTGCCCAAAACCTTGGAGTCACCCAACATCACATTCATACACAAAGGCATAAACATGGCAGATAGCATGATGTAAAAGGTGAAACCAGATCAGAAAGTCGGTTCTACTGGAGGCCCCCAGGTGAGATAGTAGTTTACAAAGATTGTTGTTTCAGACAGGACAGTTAAGGGTTGAAAGCCACATACACCGTGTTGGAACAAACAGGATCAGGATTTGTAACAAGTTGATAGAAAGATAAGTGAATGTGTATATGGATTCAGTATGTGTTGAAAAAACAATGCATGTCATATGATGTTAAAAGGTGAGTGTGGGATTTTTGAAATGATGATGATGGTGCCTATGGAAGAGGAGCTGAGAGAGGAATTGATTACAGAAAGGATAGAGGAGTTTAAGAGCAGGAAGGGTGCTGGGAAAGGACCTGATAGAGGATCGTGTTTCCTCCAG
>CM073131.1:2421824-2429324 GCA_037039145.1 Fundulus diaphanus
TGGTGGTGAATAAGTGTGACTTTTCATGGAAAACACAAAATTGTTTGGGTGACCCCAAACTTTTGAACGGTAGTGTATATATATATATATATATATATATATATATATATATATATATATATATATATATATATATATATATATATATATATATATATATACACACACACACACACACATATCATTACCGCCTCATCGGTAATGATAAGTTACTGATGAGGAATGAGAGTACTCCCCCCTGAAGATAAAGACCCCCCCCCCAAAAATAAAAAACAACAATGCAAAAACCTGTTTAGGAAGCTGATGGGACTGTTTATAGCAGTTAAACTTAATTGTCGCACACCTTGTCCCAGTTAATTTGTTAATCTCACCCTGGTGATCATCAGGGAGAGGAATGAGATTGTAGAAAACCTAAATGAAATGTTGTGTGGACTTTTATTTTAGATTTTAGACGGCTTATACAAATTCTTTTATTTATTTGAAGGGGGCTTATGTGTAGTTATGTCACCAGCACAAGCATGAATAGCACAGCGGTTCTGAATGCTTATGGTGAAGTTGATCTATGATTAAAGTCTCACATGGAGTGAAATGGAAAGTCTGTGAGGAATCATCATGCAGTTTGGCTGCAATTCACCACTTCACCATCTGCGTTCCCCAATCTCCAAAATGTGCGTACGCATAGGACAGAGTTGCCGTGAGGACCGCACATTTTCCTGTCAAGTTTTTTGTAAATAAATCCCAACTTTTGCATGGAATGTGACATACTGACATTTCAGGTCCCATTTTGTGCATACGCAAGCTTTATAAAGCATGCGCAACCCTGCAGATGATTCCGCCCTGGATTACAAAGCTGGATATAAATATTAGACTTAGACCAAGACATCTTTATTTGTCGTTTTGTATGTACAGAGTGCATACAGAACGAAATTTCGTTGCATACAGCTTGTAAATTACATTATAAAGTGCAGCAGTGATTAAAAAGTAAACAATTGAAATGTAAACAAACAGTGTGCGATCACAGTGTACAGGAGAATATTTAAAACCATTTGTATGTGCAGAAATGATGGTGCAAAAAGGCATTTGTGCAAAATGCATTTAGCATTTAGAACCTACAAGTTCGGCAGCATTTGTAATGCTAGATAGAGATGCAGTGATGCAAATGTGCAAATGTGGTGCAGAGTCCAGTTTAGAGTTCAGCAGTTCAACAGTCTGATGGCAACAGGGAAAAAGCTTTTGCAGAACCTGCAGCGGATGCTGCGGAACCTCTTCCCAGAAGGTAGCAGGGAGAACAGTCCATGGTGGGGGTGTGAGGTAGCCTGACATGGTCATACTCAATTCTAGTCAGAATTTGAGTCTGATACTGCTCCATAGAGCTGTGATCATGGGGCGTGTTTCGAACGAACCAGGAAAAAAAAATCCTCTGCACTCAATTGGATAGACCTACAACCAATAAGAGCAACAGAGTGTGTGACGTATGTTAACCGACGCATAGTTGTTGTGAACAGAACTCAACTGTTAGCCTAGAATAAGAAGATGAGCGTGAACGATTTTTGCCGGTGTTGCGAAAAAGAATTTAGGGATCCAAGGAGTCATTCTACACACCTCAACTCTCCAGCGGCAGCCATCGTTGTTGTAAACGAATTCAACCCAAGCGCGCTTTGGTGACATGGTTGATTATGTTACTGTTGATCATCTGTCCATCATCGTATAAAGCCCGCCCCGACAATTTGATTGGCCCGCCAGATATTGGGCGAGCATACTCGCGCTAGTATTGAGCAATGCCAGACTGAACTTCCCGACCTAAAACGTTGTGGGCGGGACTAAGTTCGGAATGGCACCCAGGCTAGTTGTGAGGGGTCTTTTATGATGTTACGGGCTCGGGACACACAGCGCTGGGACGAAATATTCTTAATGGAGGGAAGAGGAGCCCCGATGATCCCTTCTGCTGTCCTCACCACTCTCCTCACGTTCTTCTAGTCAGAGGCATTGCAGCCTCCACACCACACAGAGAGACAGCTGGTAAGAATGCTCTCTATGGTGCTTCTGTAGAAGGTCGTGAGGAAGGGCGGGGGCAGGTGGGCTCTCCTCATCCTCCGCAGGAAGTACAATCGCTTCTGTGCCCTCTTCACCAGTGACGTGGTGTTCACAGACCAGGTGAGGTTGTCCGTGATGTGCACCCCCAGGAATTTGGTGCTGCTGACCACCTCCACAGCTGAGCTGTTGATGAGCAGTGGAGCGTGGTGAGGCCGGTTCTTCCAGAAGTCGACGATGATCTCCTTCGTCTTCTCCAATTTCAGGATCGGGCTGTTGTCTCTGCACCAGCCCACCAGCTGCTCCACCTCCTCTCTGTAGTCCTGGTCGTTGTCGTCTCTGTTCAGGCCCACCACCGTTGTGTCATCAGCAAACTTCACGATGTGATTGGTGGTGAACCTGGGGACGCAGTCGTGTGTCATCAGGGTGAACAGCAGGGGGCTCAGGACGCATCCCTGAGGGGAGCCCGTGCTGAGGGTGATGACATCAGAGGTTTTCTGTCCGACCCGGACTGACTGAGGTCTGTTGGTGAGGAAGTCCAGCAGCCAGTTGCGAAGAGGTGTGCTGAAGCCCAGATGTTCTAGTTTTCTTACCAGGTGCTGTGGGATGATGGTGTTGATGCTGAACTGAAGTCCAGGAACAGCATCCGCACGTGGGTGTGCTTCTCCTCCGGGTGTGCCAGGCTCAAGTGAAGAGCAGAGGTGATGGCGTCCTCAGTGGAGCGGTTCCGCCGGTAGGCAAACTGGAACAGGTCGAGTGTTGGGGGGAGACTGGAGACGATGTGTTGTTTCACCTGCCTTTCAAAGCACTTCATCATGATGGGAGTCAGTGCAACAGGTCAGTAGTCGTTGAAACAGGTGACTTGAGGTTTCTTCGGCACCGGAATGATGGAGGTAGACTTAAAGCATGCAAGCACTGTGGCTTGGTCCAGCGAGGTGTTAAAAATGTCTGTGAGGACACCAGCCAGTTGACCTGCACACTCCTTGAGCACCCGCCCAGGTATGTTGTCAGGACCTGGGGCCTTCCGGGGGTTGACTCTCCTCAGAGTCTTCCACACGTCGGCGATGTCAAGGCAGAGGACCTCCTCTTCCTGATGGGGAACAGTCTTCGCTGCTGTAGTGTTGTTTAGTGCCTCACACCTCCCAAAGAAGTTATTTAGTCCATTGAGGAAGTCGGCATCAACTTAACCCACTGGGAGGGAGGGCGTGTTGTATTCAGTGATCGCCCGTATGCCTTTCCACATGCTCCTGGTGTTGCTGGCGTCATGGAAAAGCTCCTGGATTTTCTTAGTGTGGTTCCGCTTCGCTAACCTGATGGCACGGTTCAGGTTCGCTCTTGCTGTCCTCAGTGCCTCCTTGTCACCAGACTTGAAGGCTGAGTTCCGTGCTTTTAGTGCTTGATGGACCTCCTCGGTAATCCAGGGTCGTTGTTTGGCTCGAGTGATGATGTTCTTAGTGGTGCTGACGTCCTCAATGCATTTGTTGATGTAGGCTGACACAGTCATGGCGTATTCATCAATGTTGATCTTGTTGTTATATGTTGCTGCAGCTTTGAACATGTCTCAGTCAGAGCACTCAAAACAGTCCTGGAGAGCCTCCATTGGTCCCTCAGTCCACACCCTCACCTGCCTCACTGTAGGTTTAGCTCTGATCAGCAGGGGCCTGTATGCAGGAAATAGCATTACAGAAAGGTGGTCTGAAGAGCCGAGGTGGGGGCGGGGGGCCGCCCTGAATGCGCCTTTAATATTTGTGTAAACTAAGTCTAGGGTGTTCTCTCCCCGAGTTGCAAAATCCACGTGTTGGTAGAACTGAGGGAGAACAGTTTTCATATTTGCCTGGTCAAAATCCACAGCAATGATGAAAACACCCTCCGTGTGTGCAGATTGTAGCTCAGAGGGTGTCCGATAGAGAACACTCATAGCCTCTTTTGTATTAGCACTCGTAGGAACATAAACCGCTGTGATGATAACAACAGTAAACTCTCTAGGCAGATAAAAAGGTCTGCAGCTAACAGTCAGGAGCTTGATGTCTGGAGAGCAAAAGCTTTTAACTATTCTAGCATTTTTACACCAGATGTTATTGGTATAAACGCAGAGTCCGCCTCCTCGGGTCTTACCGCTGAGTTCTTTGTTTCTGTCGGCGCGGAAAGTAGCTAGCCCCTCCAGGCTAACGGCGTGGTCCAGGATTGTTGAGTTAAGCCATGTCTCCATCAGGATCAGAGTGCAGCAGTCTCTAAACTCCCTCTTTGCAGAGAGTTTGTTGTTAACTGCGCTGGCTTCCATTCTGTGAATGCAGTTTGTAGATGGTCAATGAGCCAGTGAGCGGACGTTGGAAAGCAGGATGGATGGGAGCGGCGATCTGAAGGGGTTAGCCTTAAGCCTAGCTGCTAAACCCCCGCGACAGCCGCGTTTCTTCGGCCGGCTGCACCGCTTCCGCTTGGCCCTCCTCCGGCGTGAGCTGCTCGGTGAGTCCGCGGCGCCGTAGGGACTCCGAAGCCGCGTAAACAATCGAGCGTAGTAAATGGTACATGGTAAATGAACTGAACTTATATAGCGCTTTTCCAGTCATGCTGACCACCCAAAGCGCTGTACACTATAGCCACATTCACCCAGTCGCTCTCACTAACACGCACACATTTACACACCGAGACGCAGCTCGGTAGGCAACTTGGGGTTAAGTGCCTTGCCCAGGGGCACATTGACATGTGGCAAGGGGTAGCTGGAATCGAACCCACAACCCTCTGATTGCCAGACGACTACTCAACCCATCAAACTACAGTCGCCCAGTTAGTAGTGGTTACGAGTCCAAAAACACTACATGGCCGTAACTCCAGCAGGCGCTGGCGGTCATGTACCGATCGGCTGGGTAGATGAACAGTTTGTAGCGAGTATGGCGGCATTTTTTATGAAAAATGTCCAACAGTGGTCGGAGCTGTATGCCCAGCCGCTGCCCTAGAGCGCAGCCGGAAGCCAGAACTAAATATGCTGCATTTCAATGACATTTTACTGACACTCTCTCCCCCCCCCCCCCCCCCCCCCAGTTCGACCACCACAGTAAAAAAAAAAATCTTAGAGGAAACCCTGCTCGTTATGGGAATATCCGGAGATATGGTGACAGCTGATCAGCCATGCCATGTAAATGTTCGCTACATCAGAATCTTTTCAGCGAATCTTTTCTTAAGTGAGCATAAAAGCTTTTTTTGCTAAATTTAAGGAAGTTATTTCAAATAATGCTGTTTCCATCAACCTTTTGTAGCGCGATATTTCAAAATGTACATAAAAACGTTAACGGAAACTGCATCTACTGTGTGTCACTTCTGGTTCCTAGAAAGCATCCTCTCTTAGGACCTGAGACAATCCTCACACATTGACAGCATTCGTGAGACAGCCCAGCCGAGACTGTCTTTCCTGCGGCAACTCAAGAAGTCAAACCTTCCTCAAGACCTACTTATCTACTACACTGCCACTCCACACACCGGCTGTCTTGTGCTCATCCATCTCTGTGTGATTCAGCTCATCCACAACTTGACAAATCCAAACTGCAACAAACAATTAGAGCTGCAGAGAGGAACATCAGGACTGACCTTCCATCCATTCTTGACCTGTACAGGTCCAGAAAAAGCGCTGTTAAAATAGCTATTGATCCAACTAATCCTCTTCATATGTTATCCAGACTACTGACAGTGCTACAGAGCACTAACGGCCAAAAAAAGCCAACACAGAGCCAGTTTCTACCCCCAGACTGTGTCTCTGATGAATCAGAATCAGACATACTTTAATAATCCCAGAGGGAAATTGCTGTTCCAGTACCATCACCCTAACATAACATCACAAACATTTCAGGGGGGCAATCTCCGCCATAACAATCCAGGAGTAGAGATAGGGAGGGCATAGTCCAAATATGTTATTTGTTATGAGACAAGCTGCTCTGCCTTTCCTGTCAGCTTTAAGTCTTTTGCTGGCTCCAAATGGTAAATCCAATTTTCCAAATTGATTGGGCTTTTTCGCGCTTCACTTCCAGATTTTATCCCATCACCCCCTTGAGTTCAACTACCAAAGCCAGTCTGCGTTCCAGCACAGCCAGCTTTCGGCTCTGCTCCATTCACCTTCCAGGTTTGTCCGTTCACAGCATTAGTGAGCGCGTCATGCAGCCAGCAGCCTGATCAAGGCCAAATGGCTGCCGACATCCGCTGTATTTGCTGATACTTCAAAAATCCACAAAAACCAATAAGTAGAGATCCAAGTATCCTTAATCCAAAAGTGAAAGTTTCAGACGTCCAGGAATGACAAAGTCGAAAGACACACCGTTTCCCTCCAGGAATTTAGGGTGTATCTCACAAAATAAGTCAAATCAGGACCGGACGGTTCCCCCCGTCGAATAAAATTTATCAATAGTATTGATAGTATATATGAACACGCTACAGTCAGGGTAGCCAGCTATTCTGGTGCAAAAAATAAAATGAAATCTCAAGCACATATTGCTCCTGTTCTTATCTTTGTCCTCTCAAAATGTATTTTCTGTTATATATTATAGTTGCTGTGTGCTTACTTATATTTGTCAAAAACTTGGCAAAATAAGGTTTAATTCTGATTTGATTCTGAAATAACTTCGGCAAAAATATCCTGTAGATTACCACTATTTTTTTAAAGATAAAAACACAGAACATTACATAGAACTCTATATTTTCTGTTAGTGTTTTTAGAACGTCTCTTCTTGCAGGAAAAATTCAAATTTTAACTAAATCCTCTGAGTGAGACAAATGGATAGACTAAAACATACACCAGTGACTGCCACATTTGTAAAACAAAATAGCTACAACTCATTATAATCCTAGCGTTATGGAAGTGTTCAAAACAACACAATAAAGCTTCCCTTTAGTAATTAGATGATGTAAAGAGGCCCTAAGCATGTGCCTAATGTGTATAATTGACTCACCCATGGGCGTTAGACGACAATCCTCACTCGGCTTTTGGATAACACTTAAGAACTTGTAGATTTTTTCGAAGTCTACAACACATTTAACTCCAAATTTCTTCGGGCTTTGTATTGTGGGATGTTTACTCATCTGTCCAAACCTGGCATGAATAACTGCAGCTGTTTCGGAGAGTGGGACTGTGGAGTGTGAAGAGGAAAAACTGGAGACAGGTAAACCATATGATGAAACAACAGACTGTGCTGCTGTCGGGACAGGGGAGAGATCAGAAGCAGATGAAGTGAGAGGCTTATGAGAACTGGAAGACAAGGAGGCAGGAACTTTGTTTGAGAGTAGCTGGGCAGTCTGGCCTGTAGGGTTCACACTTAGTGCATTGGTGTCTGAACATTCAGCTGGAGGGATGGGGTTGGCAGCAGTGGGAGAAGACTTTTTCTGGGGTGTAAGAGCTTGGCTGGTTTGCACTTTCACAACTTTAGATGGTGCTGAGAATCTTCTGCTTCCTGACATGGTTGGTGTAGAAGTAATGGGTAACATTGC